>CM077298.1:12465224-12527724 GCA_039654925.1 Anguilla pacifica
GTTTTAGTTGCGTATATGAGAGTGAATGGAAGTGCACTGAACGAAATTGTTTGAACACTATTTAAAAGTAATACTGTAAAAAAGGGGAGGTTTTGAACATCCACTGGAGGAAAGTTGCATGATGTTCTATGCTGACGTAGTTTGTTAAAGAATTGAGAACTGTAATGTAACTGTGTGGATTAACCTCTGGGCTTTTCTTCATGTCACTGATGTCAAATGTGTTTACCCTGTGAGCTGCTGGTACAGACAGGATGCAGTCAGAGCAGCGCTGGCTAGGCTAAGTCCCTCTTGGCAGTTGTGCTTTTCGCTAAGCTTGATTAATACGACTCTCACTATTAAGGTTCCGTGTTCTGGGGCCAACTGCAGTTTAGAATAAGTGTTCCTAAGTCAGGTAATGTGTTGTGCTCTATATATTTTACAGCATATCAGAGTTTATGTTTTACCTTTTAAAAGGCCAGTTATTTCTGTTCATGGCATTAGGTGAATTGGAAAGCCCTCCAGTGAAGTCTTTAAAGGGACAGCTGTTGCAGTCGGCCATGCTTTCCCAAGGCAAAGAGATCTGAAGTGCAAGGTGAAAAGAACCCCTCTCAATGTTCAGGCTGCCATTTTGGTTCATACCTTAAAGTACAAAACAGGTCCAACTCCATGTCCTCCCCTGACTCAGTGTGAGAATCCGGGTTGCCAGGTGTTGTAAATTGTTTCTCCTTCTGCTGAGTCATAGTTTGTGCCTACCCTTTCCACCTCCAGAATCTTCCAGCCAACGAGGTTCCATCTGTTCGAAAAAACCTGGAATTTAAGAAAAGGGGAGATTTTCACTCTAGATAATAATTCACGAATTATGCTAAAAATGTGAGTATAATGATGAATCTGAGGTTGGCTTAAACTTTCGTGGTAATAGTCTTTTGTTTGTGCACAAGAAAACTTGAAATAGTTCTTTTTTGTTATTGTTTTTTTTTTTTTACCTGGGGATGAAGAAATTCCCTAACTTCTATATTTAGTGTAAAAACTCATTTCCTCTCCCACGGGGCTGGCAGTGTGTGAATAAATGTGCAGAGTAAGACTGGCAGCCTTACCATTTGCTGAGAAAGAATCCAGAAGCTCTTCTGAGCACAAGCCCCTGCAGGATCCATTACAAAGGGAGTTACGGCTTGGAACAGATACGAAATGTGTATCAGATTTATGCAACAGAGTTTTGATAGTTTTATTTTTGTATGTTTTTTGACTGTGAAACTGGACCGGCTGCGGTGCTTGTGATGTGGGGGTGCTTCAGTGCTGAATCCCTTTCTTCTTCTTTTTTGTTTGCCCTGGAACTGGACCGTGTGTGTTGCAGCATTAGATGTGTGATGTCATCCCTGACCCTCTCCTGGAGCCAGCTGTCACACTATGTCGTTTCTGTTGTTGCCACAGAAACAGGAAATGAGAATTCCTGTGCTGCAGGGCTCGCTCTCAGCTTCCTGCTGGAAATGGAGAATCACTGTGCGGTGCAGAGGGTGTGAGAGCGTGTGTGTGTGTGTTTGTGTACGCATGTGCGTATACCGTGTGTGGTTCTGTGCGAGTGTGTCTGATTGTGTATGCATGTGTGTATACTGTGTGTGGTTCTGTATGTGTCCTTAACTGATATAGCAGCTCTTTTCTCTTTCCCTGTTTCTCTCGGTGTATTTAGCTTAGCTTAGCTACCTGCTGACAAGCAGAGAGATTTGGGTTCCTTTTAACTCCAGAGTGATTGAGACGGGCCCAGGCATTGGTACTGGCTCTGTACCAATTGGTTTAGGGAAGCTCTGCACTTGGTCCAAGCCCGGTAAAAAAAAAGCCAGTACACGTGGTGATATTGCTCTGATGCATTTGTGATGTTTCGTTGTGGTTGATCACGTCATATTATTGTGAGTACATAATCTCTATACACATATCCCCGTCTCTGGGCGTGTGTGGAGGGGTGGGTGCCAGTGTTCGGAGCATGCAGAGTTCTGTGTCTGTGTACATGTACCGTGTGTGGCTGTTTCTTGGGCTGGAATGACAGCAACCTCACCCTCTGCTCTCCGTGACCTGTGAGCGTCTGTCGTTTCATCCTGTGATCAGCTGTCCAATCGGTGAAAATAAACTTTTATCCAAAATATCCCAAAACTGTGCCTCTCCTTTTGTATTTCTGATGTTATAGCCCTTTTTATTGATACTTTTGTTGACGGCATTACTCTGCATATACTGTATATGTCAACTGTTATCTGTTAGGATTAAGCTACTTATTATTTTTCCAACCACAATAAAAAAAAGATTTGCAGATTTGGAATAGTGTCACAAGTAAATTTTAAGGAAACTTCTTACATCATTTTAAACGTAAATGAAATCTATGAAATAACGTTTCATTGACATCAATTGATTAAGCAATTTAGTTATACTAATGATTTATGCTAATGAGGTTCACCATCATAAAAGCACCTGTGAGTGAATACCTATTTGCATACTAAAGAAGGCTTGGTTGGAATGAAAACATTTAGAACAGAAAAGTAAAAAAAAAAAAATGAACAGGGGCAAGAGTTTCAGTAGCTGCAGTAGCCCTATTACAGCTTTAGCAGCTTAGTCATCAGCTCTCTTAAAGCAACAGAAAGGTCAAAGGTGAGAAGAACTATGAAACGCACGCTGCCACCTCTGCTGTTATTGTAATTGTCAGTGGGAAGATAATGATTCAAGAGGGAACGTGATTAATGTTGCACTATGGCACACAAGCAGGAGGCAAAGGTCAGCACATGAGCGTGAGTACAGATTATGGGCAGTTTGTGAGGGGGTGGGGGTTGGGGGAGGAGAAGGGGAGGGCCAGGAGGGGAGGCGGAGCTCACGTAACACAAGCAGGGGCCACAACCCACGGGGATCAGATGCTCATCGCAGCTGGACACAGGGAGAGAAAGAGAGAGTGAACGAGAGAGAGGGAGGTACCCGCGATGGCTGTGTGCGGGCGCAGGATGCTCCCAAGTGAGGACCCCGAAAGTCCGAGCAGAATTCGGAGGACGGAGGAATTCCGAGCGGACCAGCCCCTGCCCGGCCTTCTCAACCTGTGTCTGGCACTACAGGTACGGTAAACACACACTCATCCCTCAGGTACGGTAAACATATTCTCACTCAGGTATGGCAAAGCCATTCTGACCCCACAACAGGTAGAGTAAATGTACAGTAGGAAGACGGGCGTTTCATATTTAGGTTATTAAATCACACTCATTTCGGCTGCTCTGTATCGTTCCTGTACAGCTGCAGTTCTGCACAGTTCTCTCTGACCTGGGCAGGACGGCTAAATAGTCTCAGCCAAGACAATGATTCATTAAGGTGTTCAGGTGCTTGTGCTCTGAGCGCAGAAGGGAATATTATTTTAATGTGTTATGGTACACTATGCTCTGTTTGTCTTGGCTGTTTTTTCACTCCCTCAGTTAGTTGTACTTCGACCTTTCAAGATCCTTATTTCCTTTCTCATTGCTTTTCTATCACTCTTTCCCTCTCTCACTCCCTCTCTGTTGGTTTGTCGTTACAGTCTCTTTCTCTTTCAATCTCGATATCTCTCATTATTCTCCACAACCCACTGATTGGGTGAGAGCCTTTAGGGTCAGCTACCCTGCAGAGACAGCTCATCACAGTGGAAGTCTGTAAGCTGGCTCAGCGAGGGTGCAGGTTGATGACACCTCAGAGAGCAGCATGCTGCAGAGGATTCTGGGGGATGTAGTAAAGCAGGCAGTGCCAACTGTGAGCATAGGAGGAATGGACCAGGCGCTTATGGGGGAACCTCTCTCATTCTCTCCAGTAGATTTGGCAGCGGCAGCTAGAGGGGGTGGGGGGGAGGTGTTTGTCTGTTGGAAATGTTTTGTTTGCAGCTGGGTGTTGTTTTTTCCTTAGGGGAGTATGTGCTGTGGGGCTAAGATAAGGTTTTTCTGAACCTACTGTACAGGCAGGAAAAACTCACCACATGGGTAAACACATAGGAATAAACATCAGGGACGCAGGTCCACGGATGTGCATGTTGGTTTTGAGGGGACTCGTCTCTGCATGCCTTACAGTGGAGATGCTTAGGCTGAGTGCTCTGTGTTGGGTTTTATTTTTTGCATTCATTTTTGCGATTTGAGGGGAGGGGAAGTCTGAGGGGAGTTAGGGTGATATATTACAAAGTGCTGTTCATTTATTTAATGGTGGAGGTGCCTGTGTGTCCAACAAAATGAGATGTCAGTGAGAAGTCTACCTCTCTCTTTCTCTCTCTGCAGCAGGTTCTGGTCCAGTCGTCCTTGCTGGTTCTGGTCCTGGCGTTCCTGCAGCAGCAGATCTGGTTTCTGGAGGGGCAGAGGGACCATCTCCTGTCCTCCACCTTCTTCTACTCCAGCCTGTCCACCCTGCTGCAGAGCTGGCTGGGGACGCGGTGAGAGAGAGAGAGAGAGAGAGAGAGAGAGAGAGAGAGAGAGAGAGAGAGAAACATACACACAAACAACCACACACACACATGCATCCACAAACACACACACACACACACACTCGGCTCACATTGTCTCCCATGCTCACAGCCTGCCACTGATCCAGGCTCCGTCCCTGGAGTTTATGATTCCTGCCCTCGTCCTTACCTCCCAGCAACGCCACGGCAACGGTAAGTGACCCCCTCTCAACTCCGTACCAAACACGGCCACCCGGAGTGCCCCCATTTCTCCAAACTATAATAAATATGGCAACCCTAGGTGACCCATTCTCCAAAGCAGAATAAGTGTGACCCAGGAGCTCTGTACAGAGAGGAACTGTGAGTTTGTGCTTGTTTGTTTTTCCCAGCAGGGACTGCATCAGCATGCAGGGGGCACTGTGGAGAGAAAGACAAGTCTATAACCCCCATTGACCTCCAGAGGGAGGTACGCAGGAGTGCAGTCCTGTATCTGAAGTGCCTCCCCTGCTCGCTCTCTCTCCCTCTCTCTCTCTCTCTCTCTCTCTCTCTCTCTCTCTCTCTTTCTCTCTCTCTCGTGCATTTGGGCTTTGGGTTTGGTTCTGTTTTCACTCAATAACTTCATTGTGTCTCCTCCATCACTCTCTCGCATGCAGTAAATTCAGATTGTCATCCGTCTCAACAAATGCCTCGCATTCTCAGTGTACTTAATCAGGACTCCACTCTTCAGTTGCATTGATCAGTTCTGACTGTGGAGATTTGTTTGTTAAACCCCTTCTCACATATGCATCTGTGTCAGTTATAGGACTGTGCAGTTCTTGAAGCGGAAGGAAATAAGTACAGTACTCATATGAGCAAAGTCCCAGTCTGACATACCGGAACTTCCCTTTTTTGAGCCAAGCTAACGTTGAAAAGACAGGTTCCTTTGCAGTTGCCAGCATTTACAAAAATATTTTGCAGGGTCAAGAAAGTCATCTAACAAGTAATTTACTCAAGAAGTAATCTACAGTTTTACAACCGTTTGGTTAATGGCATCAAGCAGATATGCTCAGAATTCTAAATTCCAGCAAATATGTTGGGAGGCGTCAGCTGTAGTCAGAATCCTAATCTCTTAAACAGCGCAATAAGAACTCACCTTTATGTTGGCAGTAAAAGTTAAAGCAGATACAAACCGGCAGTCTGAAACTAATAGTGCCACTGTGGTAAATAACTAGAGCTTGCGTTTCTAGATCCACTAGTAAGTGGCGGTACGCAAAAAGAAGTTATGGTACGCATATGGATAAACATTTAAAATTACCGGTACTCAGTACCGGTGAGTGGCAGCCCAATTCAAGCACTGGGACAGTGCTAAATTGTGGTGAATTCCAGAACAGGTACTCGCTGCTTGTTTTAAAATTAATTCAGTTATTTTTTGAAATCTCTTTTTCCTGTCCCGCTTCCCCCTGCAGCTGCAGGGCATGGTGCTGTGTGCCGGCCTGGTGCAGCTGGCTCTGGGCCTGAGCGGACTCAGTGGGCTGGTGCTCACACACTGCGGGCCCCTGGTGCTGGCCCCCCTGCTCTGTGTGCTGGGCTTCTCCATCTACAGGGAGGCAGCACTGCTCTGCTCCGACCACTGGGGCATCACTGCACTGTGGGTCCCCCGTCTGTCTGCACCAGTCTGTCTGTCACTCTTTCTGCCCGCCCGTCTGCATCAACCTGTCTGTCTGTCATTCCACTAGCCTGTCTCTCTGCATCAACCTGTCTGTCTGTCATTCCACTAGCCTGTCTCTCTGCATCAACCTGTCTGTCTGTCTGTCATTGAGCCTGCCTGTCTTTCTGCAAATTGTCATTCTGGCTGCCCACCTGTCTTAATCACTGCCCGGCCAGTTCTACATACTGGTCTCCGGGCCCCTCTAACTGTGGATTGATTATGTTAGCAGTGTAACTTAATACATCAGCTGCGAAGACCAAAAGATCTGCCCTCATGAAAAATGAAACCCTTTTTTGTGAAACTTGCTAAGTAAATTGCATGCCATTTTGATCACCCACATAGTTAAGTTCTTCTATGATACCTTTGATTTCTCTGGATATGTTAGGAAACTCCTCTTAGTTCTCAGAGACTGAGTGTCTGCTACCCTGCAGCCAGTCTGAGGGGAATGAGGGCTGTATAGCACACTGATGCCAGTCTGAGGGGAATGAGGGCTGTATAGCACACTGATGCCAGTCTGAGGGGGATGAGGGCTGTATAGCACACTGATGCCAGTCTGAGGGGAATGAGGGCTGTATAGCACACTGATGCCAGTCTGAGGGGAATGAGGGCTGTATAGCACACTGATGCCAGTCTGAGGGGAATGAGGGCTGTATAGCACACTGATGCCAGTCTGAGGGGGATGAGGGCTGTATAGCACACTGATGCCAGTCTGAGGGGAATGAGGGCTGTATAGCACACTGATGCCAGTCTGAGGGGAATGAGGGCTGTATAGCACACTGATGCCAGTCTGAGGGGGATGAGGGCTGTATAGCACACTGATGCCAGTCTGAGGGGAATGAGGGCTGTATAGCACACTGATGCCAGTCTGAGGGGAATGAGGGCTGTATAGCACACTGATGCCAGTCTGAGGGGGATGAGGGCTGTATAGCACACTGATGCCAGTCTGAGGGGAATGAGGGCTGTATAGCACACTGATGCCAGTCTGAGGGGGATGAGGGCTGTATAGCACACTGATGCCAGTCTGAGGGGAATGAGGGCTGTATAGCACACTGATGCCAGTCTGAGGGGAATGAGGGCTGTATAGCACACTGATGCCAGTCTGAGGGGGATGAGGGCTGTATAGCACACTGATGCCAGTCTGAGGAGGATGAGGGCTGTATAGCACACTGATGTCTGTCCGCACTGTTCTGCAGGGCCGTTGTGCTCATGGTGCTGCTGTCTCAGCACCTGGGCTCCTGGTTCCTTTCTGCCCCCCTGGGAGGGTCCAGGTACCCCATCTGCAGGATGGTCTCGGTGAGTCACTGTCCACTGGGTCACCTGGAACACGCCCCAGACGCACAATAAAAACAAAACACAGAAATCCGCCCGTGGTGCAGTGGGACATTGGGTAGTGGGGAAGGGGGTGGGCTGTAGTGGTGTGGGGACTGTTGTTTAGGTTGGGTGGTGGATGTGGGGATGGCGAGGGGGGTAGGATATGGGGGAATTCCTATGGGGTAGAGGGGAAGAGGGTGCTGATGTTCAATGGAATGGAATGGAAGTAAATCCACACAGCCATGTTCCAAAAAGAGAAAATGAAATTTCCCCTGGGAGTGTGTACTCCACAGCGCCCCCCTGATGCCCGGTACCTGTGTGCAGGTGCTGCTGTCTCTACTGAGCGCGTGGGGCGTGTGCGCCGCTCTCCAACACCTGGGACACTTCCGCCCGCATCAGCTGTCCGAGCTGCTGCCCACATCATGGTCTCCCAACCCCTCCCACTCTGCTCCCTGGCCCAGCCCAAGCCCCTCCCACTCTTCTCCCTGGCCCAACCAAAACTCCTCCCACAGCACTCCCTGGTTCCACCCAAACTCCTCCCACATTGCTTCCTGGCCTAGCCCAAACTCCTCCCATATTAGTCCCTGGCCAAGCCCAAACTCCTCCCACAGCCTGACCAGCACCATTCAGAATGACTTGCACCACGCTCCCTGGCTAAGTCTTCCTCTGACAGGTGAATACTTCTGATTTCTACCATTTTCACAAATCTGTTCATTGTCTTTAACAAAGACTTAGACAAAAAAGGATGATTAGCATGAATGATTAGCATCCTGACTGATAATGGAGATTCTTTTTGAACAACTATCGTCAATAGCCAGCATATGTCAATGAATACATTGTACAGAGAGGTAAAGTAGAAATTACATTTTAAAAAGTTTACAGAAAAAAGCCATTTCCCATTTAAACTGAAGCAGAAAACTTGATGCCTCTGTATTGTGAGTATATTTATGCTGGCTGTATTATACTTGTGTACTTGCTATTTATATTCTGATCAGTGCTTTTTCATATTCAGTCTATTTGCCAAATTAATTAATATTCTGGGGCTAGTAATGGGTAAATATGATGCTCACTGTACTTCTGTGCTCTTTTTGGGCAAATAGTATTTCAAAGACATGTAACTGAACAGGAGGGAGGCTCAGGGGAGTTGGAGTTTTAGCATGCCCGGAAGCAGGAGGAAGTGGTTGAATGAATGTCATAGGTCACTGTGTGTTTCCTGTGTGGGCGCAGCAGGGGTAGGGCTCCCCCTGCTGTCAGCTCGGGGCATGGCAGCAGGAGTGGCCGCCGCCCTGGCCGCGTCCATCAGCTCTCAGAGCGTCTACCTGCTGACGGCCAGGCTCCTGGGGGCCCCGCCCCCGCCGGCGGCAGCCTGCAACCGGGGGCTGTGCGTGGAGGCGCTGGGGAGCGTGAGCGCCGCCCTGCTGGGTGCAGTGGTGGGGGTCAGCAGCAGCGTGCCCAACGCCTGCGCTCTGGGACTCAGTCAGGTACCGCCGCGCACCACTGCCCAATCAGAGAGAGCCCAGCTGGGGCAGAAAGGGGGGCACTTCACCTGCGCCTGATAAATACGCTCGGCTAAAATCTGTGTCGTGAGTGAGAGAGACATCCGTATTAAAATTAAAGGTTTTGATAATAAATGTAAAATTTAAAAAAAACCTGCCACTTTCAAATAGTGCAACATATCTTTTGAAAAAACTTCTGCGAAAAATTTCTAATATGTTTCAAAATGTTAACATATATATATTGCAGGTTAACATATGAAGTATATTGCAGTATGTTCCATTTTCAGAGAGACAGAAGGTGAGTGTGAGAGAGAGAATGAAAGAACAGATAAAGAGACTGAACACATCTGATATGTGAAGGATACGCATGGGCGCAGTACCTGAGCACTGACAGGGAGATGCGTTCGGTTTCGCAGGTTGTGTGTGAAAGTGTCCTTGCTGCCCTCTCTCCCCCCAGTGTGGGTCCCGGAGCACAGTGCAGCTGGCTGCCATTTTGGGGCTGATCTTGGGTGTGTCTCCCCGCCTTACACACATGCTGACCTCTGTACCCCTGGGCATCCATGGTGAGAACCCCCCAGTCCCCAACCCCCCCCACCCCCAACACTGCCTCCCCTTCCTCCCATTCAGTACCCCTCCCACACCACTGACCTCTGACCTTGTAACATCTTATCTTCCCAAGGGGCCGTTCTCAGTGTGACCTACACGGTTGCCATAGCGACGGGCGTGACCTACTTCCAGTACACGCACATGGACTCCGGGCGAAACATTTTCAACATCGGCTTTGCTGTGTTCATGTCCCTGCTGCTCCCCCGCTGGTTCTCCCTCCAGCCCACCTTCATCTTCACAGGTAATAAAATCTAAAACAAAATGTCAAGTGAATAAATAATAATAACCACAATAATGCATTGTCATTATATAACACTGTTTGCTGATCTCAGTGCTTCACTGAAATTGGTGTGATGACACACCCATACCAGGTCTTATCTGTGATAACCACAGAGGCTAAAAAAACCAAATGCTCCTGCATGTAATACATGTCCCCCACACACCAATGACAGTGAATTTGTGTGCGTGTGCACGTGCATGCACGCGTCTGTGTGTGTGTGTGTGTGTGTGTGTGTGTGTGTGTGTGTGCATACACACAGGTGTGTCCAGCCTTGATGTGCTCCTCCAGTCCTTGCTGACCTTACCGGTGTTCCTGGTGGGACTCCTGGCTTTTCTCCTGGACAACACCGTGTCAGGTAGCATCTCCAACACTCCTCTAACACTCTGCCAGGTACACAACAGCGTGTTTGCTCAACAATCAACTCTGAGGACAGTATTCTTATATCTGACAGAGCACACGTGATCCCTAATGGGTTTGCATTAACAGCAAGGACTGGTTATAAATGCCAATTCCTCTTTTCGTTTTTTATCCCGTTTTGGAATACCCCATTTTGTGGTTACGTCTTTCCCAATTTTCTGTGCTCCTAAATCATATTGTGACAGCATGAAAAGTTCTATACAAATAAAGCTGAATTTTTGGAATGGATTTTGCGGTGCAGACTCACCTGCAGCCCTGTACCCCAGTCAGGCAGCTCACAGTTGTCTCTCACTGTATGAAGTAACAAAATGGGCGCTGAGTTGTGGTGTTGTCTGATGCAGGGTCCGCGTCAGAGAGGGGTCTCAACTCCGGCGTGATGGTGAAAGGGTCGCGGCCGGAGGCCAGCAGGGTTCCCGAATATTCCCGGCAGGCGGCGGCAGTGTACGACCTTCCGTCTCCGGTGAAGAGGCTTCTGGACCTGCCGGGCCTCAGGACCGTCCCCTTCTGTGCCTGCAGGACCCCTGGGGGGGAGGACGACGCCCTGTCGCCGCAGGAGACCGCGGACCTCATGGCGGGCAGGGCGGAGCCCGGAGGAACAGCCCCAGAGGGCACAGGGGGCACAGAGGCCCCAGAGAGCACAGAGGGCACAGAGGGCCAGGACTGAAGACTGAGCACAGCCACAGCTCACATTCAGACTGGGGCTTTCACTGGACACAGGTTAAACTCCAGCTGTCAGCGCCATGTAGCATGGTGACCATGACCACTGCATCATAAACAGCAACTCTGGTCTTAGTGCTGATGTCATGAACCTCAAAAACCCTATTTCTGAGTCTGGCAAAGACAGCATAGGCACAGAGAAGCTGATACAGGGTGGCATCACTGATGATGGTGTTGTTGCTGAGATCTAGAGGTCTAGACTACCTAGACATGTAAAACAGGAGATGGTTTCTAGGACTCGGGCTTGTTCAACAGCTTGAGGACACACACACACACACACACACACACACAGACGCACCCAGACATATACATACCCACCCACACACACACACAGACGCACCCAGACACATACACACCCACCCACCCACCCACCCACACACACACACACACACACACACACAGACGCACCCAGACATATACATACCCACCCACACACACACACAGACGCACCCAGACACATACCCACCCACCCACCCACCCACCCACACACACACACACACACACACACACACACACACACACACACACGCGCGCAGACACACACACACACACAGACACGCGCAGACACACACACACACACACAAAACAAGTTTCAAGTTGCTTCATCCCTCAAACAAATGTACTATTGTTAGGGCGAGTCAATCATTGCAGAGTTTTAGTTATGCAGGAATTCTCTGCTGATAACTGTTAAAATACAATCAGACCTGGGTCAAATACGTATGTGTTTTGGATTCATTGGAGAGGGAGAGACACGTGACAAAGGTCGCGCAGCCGGATTCGAACCGCCGACGTTGCGGCGCGTAACCAACATGCGGAGAGTGCTCTCCAGGCTACGCCCATGAGACACCGGGCCCACAGTGGAACTGAAATGGAAGAGACCCGAGAGAGGAGCTGCCGGTCGTTCCCTTCGCCCCGCCGAGTCGGTCTGCCTGCAGCAAGCGCTTGCTACCCGCCCGCCTCGCTCTCTCTGTGCTTCTGTCAGCGAGCCGGCTGCACTCTGGACCAGCTGCACTAAA
This sequence comes from Anguilla pacifica, assembly GCA_039654925.1. Taxonomy (NCBI): domain Eukaryota; kingdom Metazoa; phylum Chordata; class Actinopteri; order Anguilliformes; family Anguillidae; genus Anguilla; species Anguilla pacifica. The sequence continues at coordinate 12,477,151 of CM077298.1, forward strand.
CAGGCCTACATCACTGAGTGAACACACACAGAGCCGTCTTGCAACTCTGGTGTTTAGGAGCGAGACGAATCGTGTCGTTCAGGACTGGCTTCAGAGAGGACACCCAACACCCAGGGCCTGCCGCACACCGGGGGGCCTGTCCCTGACTCACCTCCCTGTTCACAATGTGGAACCCTGTCAGTGACGTTAGACCTGCAGTGGATTCATCAGCGGTGATATTTTACCTTTTTAGACATTCCATTATGCCATAACTGAAGATATGGCTATTTAATTATTGCTGTACCACCTCCACCACCCCTACTACTACTACGACTACTATAAATAAATTACTATAAGGAAATTAATTATAAATTAATAATCATCACTATTATTTTTACTACTAGAAGTAGAGTTAGGAGTCTTTAAAATAGTCATTTTAATCTGAATGTAGGAAGTCATCAGTGGAGTCAGTTTGCTTGTATAACTTGTCCGTGACGCTAAGTGATATAGATTTTAATATTCATGCTTTCCATCACACACACTCAGATGATCCTCGTCTCTGTGGTGAAGGCTCACATAACAGGGTGTGTTACAGGTTTGCTAAAAGATGTTTCTTCTGACAGAAAAGCTGACTGCACAGTTCCATATTAAAATACTACGGTCGTCCGATGATAATTCGCCAGGTACAATTTGCTGAAAACCTGCTATGATTTCAAGTCATGCGCATATCACTTCCATGAATGCTCTTTACAAGCTCAATATATTAGATGGGCTCACAGTAAATTAGCCAGCAGCTCCAGTCAATATAAATGACTGACCCGCACAATAACATTAGCAGCGATACCAGAGATTGACACTTTATTATATAGTTTCACACCAATAAACCAATTTTTTTTTTTAAAAGGGGGGGGGGGGGATTAATGGATTGTTAAACAAACTTGTTTGTTGGAAGAATAGAAACTCCCCGAGACCAGTCCTTAAAATAGAGCTAACACACCAGGATGAACATCCACTGGGACCGAGGTCACCGAAACAGGCCGACAGCTTTCTTCTTCCGGGGTCGTGAGGAAGGCCTATCAGACTGGACGTTGTTGAGGGGTGCAGTCTGTGAGACAGGAAAGAACCACATAAGACCAATGAGAGACCAACTCAAGAGAGGCAGAAGTCTTTGATGAAATATTCAGGTTAACATCTTGTGATAGAGATGAAATACTGTCCAATTTGTTGACAAAAAACATTAAGAATTCACTGTATTTCTCTGGGAAGGGATCATTACTACTGAATGGGGGAGGTTCAATGGTACAACTGGTAACGTTCAAGAGAATTCGGGAGTTGTAGCGATTATTTTTTTAAAAGGATGGATGCTTCCAGAAGAGATGAAAGTTATCAATAAAAACAGTGTTGTGATTTAGCCACATGTGGAGGCTCAGAATCCTACTTTAAAGCCCTATTGCACATCCAAGAGTACAGAAGAGGACAGACCTGTTCACTGTGGGGACCCTCTGGTTCTGCTGACCCGGGCCCTGGTTCTGGCCCAGCTGAGCTGCTCTGTGTCTGATCCAGAGCAGCAGCGAGCTCCGCCCCTGTGAGACACAGCAGCGCGTGAGACTCCAGAACCTGTGCACTCAAATTATACAGTTTGAATTTTTACATTTATTATTATATCATCAATGTAATCAAATAATATACATTGAAAATGAGTGTGTGTGTAGGGCAGATGGTCTTCATCTTATTAAGAGGTTTTGTCCCCAAAATTTCTGTCTGTTCTAGAACTCCATTGCTTCCAAGTACCAGTAGTGATTGTTACATCTGCATAAGTATGTTCAGTTAAGATCACTCTACTCACATTATTTGTTTATTTAACATTCTCGAGGACACATTGAGAGTGGGACCCTCATTTGCAATAATTCAAAAAAAAAATTTAAATATGAAATTAGAGAAGAAAAATAAGAAATAATATCTTATAGCTTAAAGGGTGAAAGAGGTGCTCGGGTTAAAATCAGAATGGAGTAAGGCACAGAGAAATTGAGAGGGGGGCACTGACCTGGGACTGTGGAGCTGTTGGGGGCCTCAGCCAGGGTGCTCTTTTTTTGGGGGAAATGGTCCCCGGGGGCCGGGCTGTCAGAGCTCTTCCGCTTGTGGCTGCTCCTCTGCGCAGTCACGGCTGCGTACAGCTCCTGCAGGTCTGCGTCGAACCCCAGCTGGTCCTGGGCAGCGCACACCTCGGGCAGTACCTGAGCGGGGGTCGGAGAGGGATCAGACAGGAGTAAGAGAGGGGTCAGAGAGGGGTCAGGGGTCACACCATGTCCAGCACAGCCTCTGTTCCAGCAGCAGGAGTCCCCGGTCAAACTGACTGTGGAGAGGAGTCCAGTGGAGGCGCCACAACAGAGACAGAGGAGGCACAGCACTTCCAGGTTCCTCTCATTCAATACGAACTCAAACTGTGTTTATGTGTGTGTGTATGCATGGGTGTGTTTTTGTGTGTGTGTGCGTACATGTGCGAATGTGTGTGTGTGGCATGCTGCAATGCAACTCACCTGTGTGATGAAGCTCTCTCTGTAGCTCTGTTCTTCAAACACCTCCGTCTTCAATCGAGCTGCAGGAAACAGACACAATCCACAGGACTCAGACTGTGTCTGTCTGTTGCTCTGTCTCAAATTCAAATTCAAAATGCTTTAATGGCATGACAAGATCTTATGTTGGCAAAGCAAGCAAAAGAACATACAATTGAACACATAACTGGCTGGCCATCAGTTTAGGGAATGCTGCAGTGTAATTTGCCACTAGTGTAATACATTTCCTGCGTTCCCCTAACAAGCAGGAGGTTTTTTGGTGGTCATTCTGTGTGTATGTGTATCTGAGTGCTGTGAGAATGCTACCTCTGATCAGCACTGCTCCATTCTCCTTGTACTCCTGGATTTCTGCATCCTTCCTGGAGAGCAGAACCCCCAGCTCCCCCACCTGCTTCTGGAGCACCCTGCTCACCGCCAGCAAGGGCTGCACTAAGTGACTGCACACCTGCATGTCCACACAGCCAGCCAATCAGCTACAGACATGTACACAGCCAAGCAATCAGCTACAGACATGTACACAGCCAGGCAATCAGCTACAGACATGCACACAGCCAGTCAACCCCAAACTGAGCTCTGCACTCAGACACATCTCCTCACTCTCACTGACACACACACACACACACACACACATTTGAGCCCTCTCTCCCTTTCACTTTCTCACACACAAACACACACCCCCGCGCGCGTGCGTGCGTGCGTGCGTGCGTGCGTGCGTGCGTGCGTGCTCGCTCTCTCTCTCTCGCTCTCTCCCTCCCTCCCTCACACACTCTCACACACACACACACACACACACACACACACACAAATAAACACACCCCAACTCTCTCTCACTCTCTCACACACATCTTCTCTAGTGGAAGAGACCATGTATTTATTCAGAGAGACAGTATGCTGTATGTGGATCGTACCACTTTCACAGGCGCAGGGGTGCAGCAGAATTCCCAGTAGAAGGGTATCCCTGCGAGCTCGCTCTTGAGTCGGATGTCCAGACGGTCCTGCGATCGCTGCAGGGAGAACTCCGCCACGTCCGTGCTTTCCTCAAACTCGCCTTCACTGCCCCCAGCCAGGCGCGGACACACCACCGAGCACAGGTGTGAGAAGAAGGCGGAGACGGGGGCAGTCAGACGCCTGTTCAGTTCCTGCAGAGACACCACGGAAAGGCTGAGCGTGAGTGCGGAGCACTAAGACTGTGAGCTCTGACAGGCCTACACACCAGCATTATACCCTCGAGGGACAATTTAACTCACCCTGTCCTGCACACCCAAACTCCCTACCCTTTTACCCTGTCTCAAGCTTCATAGCCCCACACTTAAAGAAGTATTTATCTCAGATTTGTCCTCATTTGCTTACCTGTGTAAAATGGTTTACTTGAGTGCCAAAACAATTTGCCTGTGCTCAATGCTGATTGGTTTATCCAATATCTGTATGTCCTGATTGGGGCAGCAGTGTTGCATAATGGTAAGAGAACTGGGCTTTTAACTCTAAGCCCTACAGATCTGAGTCCCAGGTATGGCGCTGACATCACAACATTAAACACAGTACAGGCTGATTGGTTTACCTGTGCTCTGACGTCAATGGCAGCAGCATCCATCTCTTCTTCCCACACACACTGCAGGTCACTCAGCAGAAGCCGGTACGCCGTGTCTGCAAAGTAGGACTTCGCCAGGAGCTGGACGCCCCCCAGGCAGACTGGAACCCAGGACTGTTCCAGCAGAAGGCCCTCTGACACGCCCACACTCGCCATATTGCACACAGCGGACCCCACTGCTCTGCTAAATAAGACATCAAAAACACATTACCATTCAAATCAGAAAGACTGCAAAGGTACTATTAGTGCACTTGGCTGCAGGGATACTCAAAACTTAATGTGCATATTTTTGTTAATAACAGGTTTTTTTTTCCCTCCAGTTTAGTGCATTCAGCGTCTTTGTTCACAGTGACTGGTGGAAATGATAAAGCTCTACTTTGCAAAGGCAAATAAAATCGTGTCTTCTCAATTTCTTCTCCTAAATCGGTAAGGCATCATCTTCCAGAACAGGATTTCCATATTTAGTCATCATAAAATAAGACGTCCAATTGAAAAATGTTCTAACTGCAGTATTTAGCTTTTCTCATAAAATTTTGCTTTTGACTCCGAAAACTATAAACAGCCGAGTGTGTTTTATGACGTTTATAACGAAGGCGTACACGCTTCGATTAATACTGGTTCCACTTTTCTTTATGCCTCATGAATGTATTATCAATCATACCGATTCACATTTCACAAATCGAAATGGTTTAAGTTAAAGATAAATGCCTGAATGGGATCAACCGTATAGCAAGTATACGAGCCAGAATTCCTAGATATCTTCAGTTTTACGCAAATGACGGCAGGTGAACACATATTTACAAAGAACAACTGATTAAGGCATTCATATTTGCTACCTAGCTAATTACCATTCTATTTGTTATTTAGGTTATTTCACTGCCTATCTACCCAGCATCGGATCACTCGAATGTTTAAGAAACTTCCGAGTTACGATCAATGCAGTTCAGTGTTTTGAACTGAAGTCCAGCAAGATAACCAGGGCTTGCGAACTCCAGTTAACCTTACATCTCGTGCAAGACACAAACACAACGACTATAATGTATACATTAAATATAGCTAATACAAGTGTATTGGTTTCGTGACTAGTGTGTTTTGTAAAAAGGAACATCATACACACTTGCCTCAAAGCCTTTTAAAAATGTGTGCTCCAGCTCAGTCTTCCGTGCTAAAATAAGAGTAACGCAAAAAAGGTTCCGTGGGTACATGTTCTTATACTTTGGGTTTTTCAGGTAGTGCAGGTTTTCTGTACTAGACTATGCATACACGGGAATCTAAACTGACACGTAAGACAGTAATTGGTCCCTTATCACGAGTGTCCATCTCAGCACAATTTGACGTTTCACTGTCAGGCGGTCTTTGAACAGCTATTTTAAACTTGATGCGTGAAGCATTTTCAGAAGTTGTTTCCTGTATTTGTCAAGACATATATTAATTTTGCTGTTAATACTTGTCAAGTTATTGGTCTTGATCTGTCCTAAAGTATGAAGAGGAGACTACTTCTTGTGTCAAACTCCACCCTACATGGTGCCGGAGGATATCTGGGACACTGTCAACAACAAATACAAGAATTTTTCGGAGAGTAAGGTCATTTAAACTTAAACCACCAGAACGAGCTACTTGGATCAGACGATCTATTAAGTGTATTCTAATTTAAGGTTGAGATTTTGAGAATCACTTTGTCAAGGGGAACTTCAGATTCTCTAGTCCCGTGGATCGAACACCTTATTACAGTTACTCAAAAGATTGTTTTAGCATGCTATGAAATGACGCGCAATGAAAATGTTTTTGCATGCTGCAAACAGCCCCTGGGAATAGCCATTTTAAGATTTAAATTACATTCTGAGACCAATATTGCTGGAGACTGAATTGTAATCCTGAATTGGCAGGCAGGTGAAAAGGATACTGTTCGTTCCTTACGCATTGCACGACAGAGATTCCTACGCGAAGACCGCTCGTGAGAAGCTGCAGAGTTTGGGTAATTTTTTAATATGTTAATTCGTCTGTTTGCAGCGGGAAACGTCTTAACATTAATTTGTATAACGGTAATTTAAAATATGTCATGTTTCCTCGTTTGTGATCTCTCAAAGGTTATGAGGTGGATAGTATTCACGAAGCTGTTGACCCAGTGGAAGCTGTGAGGAAGGCGCAGGGGATCTTTATCGGTGAGATCAAGTGGAATATTTGTATTAACTGCACGCTAATGATAATTCTACTTCAGGGCGTCCACAACTTGGGCTGACGCCTCCACGTGCCTAGCTTTTTGTTCATGCCTGTGTCAAAAGTTTTATTTTAAAATGTTTTCGTGACGAAATCAGGTATTACGATTTTCCTGCTTTCGTGTGGCCAGGCCAGGATTAAATTTAATTGCAGAATCTCAATGGTAATTTATTTGTAGAGGATTCATCACATGGAGAGTGACATGAGCTTGTATTACCTTGTGCATACCTTGTGCAATTGCAATTGCATTTAGAGTTGCGATTGCACAAGCAGTCAGGTATTACTACTGCTGAATATAACACTACAGTCAAAGTACAGTCAGCCATAAAATTGATTTAATTGATAAGCAAATTCTTACATTAAAACTGAATATTTATTATTGGCAGCCATAAGCATATCTAATTGCAGACACCATAGCCACAGAGGGAAAATGTCCATCTTAAATCAATTACCAGTGCTCTTGGGGAATTAGTTCTATTTGCAGGGAAAACTAGCACACCGACAGGTCCCAGGACAGAGATTGAGAACCCGATCTGCCCTACTTTCATGCTAATGTCGATACTGTATAGAACTGTGGTGTACACTGAGAAATTCAGCCTGAGATCAGGGAGATTCCTTAGTTACGCCCGATTATGATGTCATTGTGTCCTCCTTAGGCGGTGGAAACACCTTCCGTCTGCTGAAAATGCTGTATGACAACAAACTCGTGTCTGAGATTCAGAAGCGAGTCCTGCAGGTAAGCAGCACACCTTTAGGGGCACAAAGGCCAGTGTTAATCAAATCCTGCATTCACACGAGCTGGAGTGTTATGCAAAGGGCATGAATAAGCTCATTCATTGGGTGTAGTAATGTGACATGTTACAGATGTGTGGTTTTGTGAACACGGTGGTCTTGAGGGTGTCTAACTTGGGAGTGCTGGGTTTCAGGATGGGATACCTTACATGGGGTCAAGCGCAGGCACCAACGTTGCAACCATCAGCATCAACACCACCAACGACATGCCTATCGTCTACCCTCCCACCCTCACTGCCATGGGGCTGGTACCCTTCAACATCAACCCCCACTACCTGGACACCAACCCCAACAGCAAGCACATGGGGGTGAGCACAGGCCTGCACTCCTCCCTCTTTACCTCCTCCTCCTGCGCTCTCCCTTCTGTTCTCATTTGAGCTTTCCTTCCTTCAGGAGACGCGAGAGCAGCGAATCCAGCAGTACCACGAGGAGCCGGACTCGCCCAGTGTGCTGGTGAGGCATCGACGCCCAGTTTGAGCGTTACGGAGCACGGACTCTGACCTCGTAAACTTGAGTATTACGACATGCAGACTCTGATCTTACCCTTAAGAGCTTTGCAGAGAACTGTGATTTAACCACTTCAGCGTTCTGGGACGCTGGTGCTGTGAGCTGCAGCCATTTGAGCCTTACGGAGCACTGACTCGGATCTTACCATTCAGGGACTGAGAGAGGGGTCGATGCTGCTGGTGGAAGGGAACAGAGCGACCCTCCTGGGCAGCACCAAGGCCAGGCTCTTCAGCAGGTGAGAGCGCGAGGCCGTCCCCACCCCCCGCCGCACATCACAGGTACGTGCGGCAGAGTCGCCCGCTTTACCACAGGCCCATTCTGTTTTCCAGGGGGAAGCCAGCCACTGAGTACGAACCCGGGAGCGACCTGAGCTTCCTGCTCACAGACGGAGTATGACCTGGAGTGCGCTCACGGGGACAAAGGGCACAGTTACTGCAAGCCTGGGACAATCCACCAATCCCAAACACCTGCAGTGCAAGTAAAATTGACATGGATTTTTTTTTTCCTGTCTGGTTAAACTGAAATAAATCTATCAGTGAAAAAATGTATTTTTGCAGTCTCAGTCCCTTTAGGGTGTAAGATCACAAATATGCAATTTGAGTGTTTTAACTGAACATTCTAATGCTGATGTAACGATCACTACGGGTAATTGAAAACAAAAAAAGTTCTTGAACACAGACTTAAATTTAAATTTAAAAAAAGAAAAAACGGTCCAAAAAAACCTGATAAACCTCATGAAGCTGAATCAGAACAGGGTAACATTTAGAGTGCCGGGACAATATATTTGCCCCATTCTTTATTTCCTATTATTGCATATTTGTCCCATTGAATGGTTTCTGAATCATATGAATGGTATCTTTAGACAAAATGTAAGAGCAGACAAAGGGAAACTGAATAAACACAGAACACATTTCATTTATTTACTGAAAAAGTTATCAAAGACCCATATCATCCATGTGAAAAAGTAATTGCCCCCATAGTTAATCAACTAAATAACGAAATTTAATTGATAAATTAGATTAAACCTCACTCATATTGAACTATACCATCAGAGTGAAGTAGTCACTGCAAAGGTTCTGCGAGCATACTATGTCACGATCAAAGGAAATTCCAGAAGAGATGAGGGAGGAAAAAGTTGTGGGAATATCAGTCAAGAAAGGGTTACAAAGCCACTTCTAAGGCTCTGGGACTCCACCAAACCACAGAGCCATTATCTCCAACACTTGAAACAGTGTGAATCTTCCCAGGAGTGGCTGGCCTGCCAAAATTTCTCCGAGGGCTCGATGATAACTCATTCAGTATGTCACAAAAGATCCCAGAAGAACATCTGAAGAACCGCAGGCCTCTCTAGCCTCTGCTAGAGCTCCTTAACGCTGCTCACAGGTGATGCAACTACTGATATGGGTGTCTGATAACTTCATTCATTAAATAAATCAAATGAATAAAAATCGGTTGCACATTTAGTCAGGTTCCCTTTTTAAATATTACATTTTGTCTAAAGATCTGAAACAAATACTGTGACATATGCAATAATAGAGGAAATCAGGAAGGGGGCAAATACATTTTCACAGCACTGTACTTACCCACCACTGCAGGGGAGCAGCTCACAAGTCGAACCCCCCCTCAGTTGCCAGGGTTGGCTGATGAGCACATCCACGCGCCTCTGGTGCAGCCTGGGGCACCAGACTGGGGGTTCATTCCAGTCCCTTATTGTATCTGTCCTGGTCTCCTCAGTCCCTGCGTGACCCATAAATCGATCGAGGTCCGCCATCTTTAAGGACATTTTAATCCCTTAAATGCTCCATGTGGGAGCGAGGAGTGAGGAGGCTCCTGGAGGACACTTCAGTGAGGATACACAGGAGCAGCCTTTGCAATAGCCTTTTTTCGGACGTATAAATGACCTGCCTGTGGATCCACCTCTCCACATCTGAAATTCACATCTCTTGAAACCTACGCTTGACTGAGTAAGGACGCTCCACTTGCCTAATACATGTTGCCTCGATTCCTTTGTCCTCGTATCTCATCCTGGCTTCCTCCATTGGGTGGAGCTAAGGAGCGAGGAAAGGACGCGAGGAAGAGATGCAAGGACTGAAAATAAGCAATTGGAATGAACTCTGTGCCTAACACAGCCCTGTAAACTAAACTCCAGGTTAGGGTACAGGGTGACATTCTGCTCAGTTCTGAACACTGTGGGTCTACAGAGATACTGCAGCATCACAACTTTTTATCCATCGACTTTAATGATGTTTCCACACCTTTCTGTGTATACAAAGCGGTCTTTACAGATCAGGGGAGAACATTAAAAACAATCTGTAGTACCTGGAAAGTGCAAAAAAATACATTTCAAATACACTGAAATAAAAATCATGCTGTACATATTTATATACTGTATTTATAAATAATCACAGATATACACACACAACCATTTGGTGGAAGTTACAGAAGAAAGCAGCTAGGATTTTTAGTTACAGAATTTCTGATTTTCGCTCAATCTTTCTCTGTGGTGTCCTGGGAGTTTCAGGGGCCATAGCCTGTCTGGAATGAAGTTGTTCTTGGGATGGGGGGGGGGGGGGTCACACAGGTTACATGCACGTTCACACCATGGCCCCATTCGAAGGTCATTTGACGCAGAGTGTGAAAAGGCACTCCATTTATTTCAACAGAGGAATTAGTAAAATAATGACGAATTTCACTTTCTTTGTTCATTGTAGTGGTCTTGTCAACAAAGCACAGAAAACAGTCTACGGGGGGAAAGAAAAACGCACTTTCAATGTCTCTTTGGAGGGCGTGTAAAAGAAATGGGGCGATGCGCTTGTTTCCGTGGAGACGGAAGTGAGGAACTTCCTCTGGAAGAGCTTCAGGCTGCTGAATCAGCCCTTGGCACAGCATGCTGGTGTACTGCAGGCACACTGCAAAAACTCAACCTACAAACAACCATTTCACTCTGACTGACCATCTTGGCTTGACCCCTAACCCGGCAGTACAATACTGAGGGCAGAGAGACAGGTTCGCCCCGGTATAGGAAGTCTTTACAGTTAAGGTTGTCTGCATTTTGGCAAATATAGATCTGCATTTTTTTTCATTATACACACACACGCATAGACACACACTCACTCAGTCACGCACGCGCGCGCACACACACACACACACAGAGGAAGGAAATCGTTCCTCTGTGGGATGGGTTAAAACCGCTATCGAATGCTCTGGTCAGCACGTGAAAGTGAATAAATCTACACAGGAGGAGGATCAACCAATCAGCCAATCAAGGGAAAACCATGATGAAGCAGAGAAACGTTCATAATCAATTAACATAGAAAATACATAAAATAAATCTCACCAAACAAATAAGTTAGGTACTGCATATATGGAAAGAGTAATCCTTGTCAGTAATCTGGGTTTCCAACCAGAGCGAGACCGTCACAAGACCAAACCTCAGAGCAAAAACATGAAGCTAAAAAAAAAGCTGAAGTGAGACGGCAAGTCAGTGATTTGGGCTCTGAGGTTAGGCCTTGTGATAAAGGAACACAATGTACACCATCCCCGTCAGGAACCAGGAAGACAGGCTGCTGTTCAGTCAGCCAGAGTCGTCGGAGTTTTACGACGTTCCGACATGCTCACCCAGACCGGAATGTCTAATGCGCACGGCTGCAGACTGGAGCAGGGCAGCGGCTTCGCTAGCTGGGAAGCCTTAGCTCCCTCCCAATCCCCCTGCCTTTCACTTTTTTGAGCGATTGTTTAACCTAATCCCTGCCTTTCACTCAGAGCCCTGGTGGTCTGGATGTCCACGGTTCCAACTACATAATTACAAGTGACCGTTAAAAACAACTCTCTCTCTTAATCTACAAAACAATTAAAGGAAATTCTGTATCTTTTAAAAAAAAAAAAATTTTGTTCAAGTAAAGCAAAATCTTCCGTGCGCTAACGTAGCCTTACAGCGCTGCAGCGCTGTTGGCTATAGGGCCGTCGCTCAGACACAGATCCAGTGGCTTAGCCGCGTTAGCTGTCCTGCACACTGTGCCAATGACAGTGCGCTAGTGTTAAGAGTATGTGCACATGGGCACTTGCATGTGTTCTGTGTGAATGTATGCCTTGACTCTATGAGCACATCTGTGTGTCTGCATGTGTGGTTACGTCCAATGGGTACGGCTGCCTGCTCCTTGCAGCGTAGGTTCAGATTTGATTAAGAGAAGAGGTGTCTGTGCTGTAGTGTGTGAGAGCCATCAGGCTGACCGAGGCACAGACGCCGTTAGCGCCCAGGAGCGCCCGCACCACGGACGGCGCGCGGACCTGGCGGGCCGGTCAGCGATGCAGCGTCGGCAGACGCAGGCCGCTGTCCGCGTACCTCACGCGGTGCCGCCCGGCTCACACAAACGCTCGTCTCTGGCCACCGGCGGTTTCGCAGCTGTAAACACACTGGCTGTAAGGCGAGTGAAAGGCCACTGAAAATAAAGGTAAGCTCCTTCAGTCTGTGAGTGACAGCGACATAGGGCTGTGGTGCAGTGGCACCAGCGCAGTACCACTGAGGGCCACAGGGGGAGCTCTAGCACCCATGTGGCGCATCTGCTCTTCCTCTGGTGTGGAAGCAGGTGCCGTTAAGAGTCTCCACAGCCTTACGGCAAACACTCAGAGCCGAAGTGACGACTTCATGGATGAAAAGGTTAGCGACCAGTTGTGGGAGGGGGGGTGTGATGTGAGATTAGTTGTGAATAAAACCGGGTGGGGTGGGGGGGGTTCATGTGAGATTAGTGGGGACGGTGGGAGGGATGGGGGGGGGGATTGAGGTACACAGTCAGGTCAGAAGCACAGCGCCCGCGCTGGCTGACCCAGCTCTAGTCCTCTCTCCCCCCCCACAACATGCTGGATCAGGGCCCAGATACGGTCTGGGGCTGGTTGGGTATACTTGGTTGCGGTCCTGTACGCTAGGGGGGAGGGGGTGCAGCTCGACAGGACCTCACAGTCTCAGTTGTGAATCACAGATTAGTCCCAGTCGAAGGAGAGAGAGGCGACATTCAGCTCAATTAAATACCGGCATTACGCCATCACCTTCCTTTGGGTGAAGACTGTAGTGATTAACAGGGCAGGGAGCCAATCAGGAGGCAGTGCGGAGGGGGCGGGGAGGGGGTGGGAGGTTTGTGATTGGTGGGGGCGAGGGGCCTGTCAGTTCTGGTCCCTCGTGTGGTACTCCGTCTCCCCGGACGAGATCTGGGTCAGGCGCTTACTGGAGCCCCACAGCTTGCGGGTGATTTGGCCCGAGCGCATCTGGGAGGAGCGGGACAGCACAGCGGAGGAGCAGGAAGAGGAAGAGGAGGAAAGAAAAGATGGATTTAAAAGAGGGAAGGGGGAAATAAAAAAATGGGGGGGGGGAGGGAGGGGGAGATGATTAGTGAATGCTTTGGTCATGCTCCGGACTTTCCATTCACTGTGCTGCAGGCAGGATCAACAAAGGAGAAAAAACAGGAAACTAAGAGAAGAGAAAAGCCTGGAGATTACCAGCGCTGCCAATCAATCTTATCAATCACTGCCAATCAATCTTCTCAATCACTGCCAATCAATCTTATCAATCACTGCCAATCAATCTTATCAATCACTGCCAATCAATCTTCTCAATCACTGCCAATCAATCTTATCAATCACTGCCAATCAATCTTATCAATCACAAATCATCAACAATATCTTACATCTTTATAATCACATCACAGCCAAACTACAGGCGAAGTATTACTCTGTGTTGCATGTACAATACAACATGTATTCTTATTGCTAACAAAAATACTGGATTGGCTCCCTTATCCTGGGGGACATAACATAACACCAAGACAGACAAACAGCAATCATGAGTAAACAGCACACACAGGCATACTGCACTGTGAGCACAACATGAGGACGTGTGCCGCAGGCAGCCTCTGCAGCCTGATCTAATGACCCTGAACCCCTCGCCCATCAGGCTGCGCACAGAAGCTGACGGAACCTGAACGTATGAATGAATGCCCACAGTGGAAGGCCAGCACGTGCAGCCAACGACTGGAGAGAAGAAGCCTCTGAGCCAATCACTGCAGAGGTGCATTTGGCCCTGGAGAGCCTGGCCATTTGATTGGATGGCTTCAGTCAGGGAATCACAGATTGACAGTGTAAGGTAGCTTAACTCCCACAGTTGGGTGGAGGACACCTCACCCCCCCCCCTCACTCCACGCCCCATGGGAGGGGGGGGCAGGGGGGACCAAGTGCTCAGGGCGGGGGGCTGAACACCAGCTTTTCCCTGAGGTGCATGAGGCGGGCGGGCGAGCGCACTCTGAGGGGGGCCAGCAGGGGCGTGTCCATGAGGGGCGTGCCCTCCAGACTCTGGGCGATGTAGTTTCTGAGGGAGCTCTTTACCTCGGCCGGCTTCCCCACGCCCACGATGATCAGCTTCCCGTCCTGCAGCCCCACCAGGGCGTGGCTCTGCTCCTTGGTCACCGAGACGCAGTGCACCGGGACCCGCATCGCCATGGGCGCCACGCACAGGGCCAGGCTGCAGGGGGCGACAGAGAGCACGTCACCGACCAAAACCAAGCCCATTTCCAAGGAGCAGCGTTTAAAATCACACAGCAGTACTCCATGTACCCTTTTCAATGAAAATGCAACACACAGTTAACTCCCCTGAACAAGCCACACTCAAGCAACCCAGTGTCAACGGAAAAGAACTCAGATTACTGCGTTAACTAAACTCAAAAAACTTACCTCAGAATTTTTCTAAGTTGCCTACAGAAGAAACTAGTGCCCTTTGCTATTAGTACTGTTTTTGTGCTTACACCAGCTGGACATGAAACTGTTGAAACTGTGTGTGTGAGCAGTTTGCTGTTGTTGCGTAATGTGCATTGTGCCTCTGGCTTACGTATATTGTGTAAGGTTTGTCATTTTGGTTTAAGTACAGTGTACCAAACTGAATTAAAAATTGAAATTCATTTTGAGGTTGCAGGGGTGGGGGTGAGGTTTGATTCCTGGGGGAGGCACTGCAGATGTATCCTTAACCTGCACATCCACAGTAAATCCGAGGGGGGGGGGTTCAGAGCTGAGTTACCTGTAGAGGTCGCGGATGGAGAGGAAGCCCTGCTCACTGCCCAGCACGATGTACTCCCCGGACACGCACAGGTCAGTCACCTGCTCCTGCAGGCTCTCCGTGCACAGGTGTTTACCGTTCACAGAGTACACGTGAAGAGCGTTCTTATCCTGCGACACACACACACACACACACACACACACACACACACAGCACGCGTGAGGAAGACAGGCCAATTAAACACCTTCACTCTGCACATTGAGCTCTGTCTGACACTAAATCCACTTCCTCTTCCTGTGGCTTTCACTTCTGACCCCTCTCAGGTGAGACCAGTGCAGTATTTGTCCCATAATTCACTGCAAATGACAGTTAATCTACCTTACAGTCCCCTGCTTTTAATTCACTAACACAGGCGATTTCTAAGACAGATTGCTAATAACAACTTCTACTGAACTTAAAAAACCCATGCATAGTTTGTCCCTAAAAAGACCCATGTGTATATTTGCAGGCTGATACAAGATGCACTGGAGTCCTCCCCACTGTGGCCAGCGTGTGGCGCCAGTGCGCTGTGCAGTCTCACCTTGAGCGTGGCCTTGCCCTCCACACAGGTGTGCACCACCAGCCGGCCCTCCCAGGACACGGCCAGGTGCAGGATGGACACGGGCAGGGAGCTCTCGCAGGGCGGCCGCAGGGAGCGCATGTACTGGCCCCTCCGGATGGTGTGGATGATCACCGTGCCGTCCTGCCCGAAACACACACGGCCATGATGTTATTTCTGTGTGTGTGTGTGTGCCTGTGTGCGAGTGTGTGTGTGTGTGTGTGTGCGCGTGAGTGTGTGTGTGAGTGTGCGTGCAAGTGTGTGTGTGTGGTGTGTGTGTGCGTGAGTGTGTGCGTGTGTGAGCACGTATGTGAGCGCGTGTGTGCAAGTGTGTGTGTGAGCGTGTACGTGCAAGTGCGTGTGTGCGAGTGTGTGTGTGTGTCTAAGTGTGTGTGTAATAAACAGCAGTACCCTCGATCCTGAGACAGCCATGTCCAGCTCTGTGCTGATGCTGACGCTCACCACCTCATCCATGTGTCCATACAACACCTGCACCGGCTTAGAGCAGAGGCCCACAGGAGTCCCGCCCTGCAGAGAGAGAGAGAGAGAGAGAGAGAGAGGGAGAGAGAGAGACAGAGAGAGAGAGAGGAGAGAGAGGGAGAGAGGGAGAGAGGGAGAGAAACAGACAAAGACGAGAGATCAAGATCAATTTCCTCCTCCAGTCTACTTGTTCTTGCAGACCTTTCTCCCAAAATCCAGCTTTTATTGCAGTCTTGTTACTCTGGCCACCTGCCCCAGCTGACGTGAACTCCAGCTTGTCTGAATTACAATTTCATGTGTCATGTAAAATGCTTAATTAATTGCAACTGTGTGAATGTAAACTACAGTCATGCACCAAATTAACATTGTAAGTCTGTTCGTATAGTATAGGGACACATAAAACTTACATATAAACACATAATTTATGCAATAACAGTGATGGCTAAAATATTATGTGCAGAATTTAAATGATGTAATAAGAGGACATTTTGTGGCAGAAAATGTTTTAATAACTAGTGAATGTGTGAACAAATGCAATGGAATGTGAGGAGCGAATCCTAATCCTAACGCAAACACCGCTGCCCCTGTGTAAAGCACAGGAAATGATGCGGCTGTCGCACACACCTGCTGCAGCACCTGCCACACCATGCAGGTGGAGTCCCGTGAGCCGGAGATCAGGTGGATGCCGCAGTGGTCCGTCGCCAGGCAGGTCACCACGTCTGCAGGAGGAAGGCATTCAGCACCAGCACTAACACCGACGTTCAGTGTGCGTTTGCTCAGCACTAACACTGACGTTCAGTGCGCGTTTGCTCAGCACTAACACCGATGTTCAGTGCGCGTTTGCTCAGCACTAACACTGACGTTCAGTGCGCGTTTGCTCAGCACTAACACTGACGTTCAGTGCGCGTTTGCTCAGCACTAACACCGACGTTCAGTGCGCGTTTGCTCAGCACTAACACCGACATTCAGTGCACCGTAAAAACAACAGATCGTTTAACACAGAGCATTAACAATGCTGTGAGGCCTGCAGGAAAATGGTCTTAAGATCACAGATCCATGAGTACAACACAGAGCCCACAGCAAACATCAATACTTATCTCTTAACACTGACCGCAAATACCGACGGCAGTAGTACAGTAAGAGACATTAGCACCGCATTAAAACACTGAGCATTAACACCGAACGTCCATGCTGAGCATTAGCAGCGCTGTATAAACACACTCAGACCGTACCCATGTGTCGGATGTGCTAGCGTTAGCAGCGCTGTATAAACACACTCAGACCGTACCCATGTGCCAGATGTGCTAGCGTTAGCAGCGCTGTATAAACACACTCAGACCGTACCCATGTGCCAGATGTGCTAGCGTTAGCAGCGCTGTATAAACACACTCAGACCGTACCCATGTGTCGGATGTGCTAGCGTTAGCAGCGCTGTATAAACACACTCAGACCGTACCCATGTGCCAGATGTGCTAGCGTTAGCAGCGCTGTATAAACACACTCAGACCGTACCCATGTGCCGGATGTGCTAGCGTTAGCAGCGCTGTATAAACACACTCAGACCGTACCCATGTGCCGGACGTGCCAGCGTTAGCAGCGCTGTATAAACACACTCAGACCGTACCCATGTGCCGGATGTGCTAGCGTTAGCAGCGCTGTATAAACACACTCAGACCGTACCCATGTGCCGGATGTGCTAGCGTTAGCAGCGCTGTATAAACACACTCAGACCGTACCCATGTGCCAGACGTGCCAGCGTTAGCAGCGCTGTATAAACACACTCAGACCGTACCCATGTGCCGGATGTGCTAGCGTTAGCAGCGCTGTATAAACACACTCAGACCGTACCCATGTGCCGGATGTGCTAGCGTTAGCAGCGCTGTATAAACACACTCAGACCGTACCCATGTGCCGGATGTGCTAGCGTTAGCAGCGCTGTATAAACACACTCAGACCGTACCCATGTGTCGGATGTGCTAGCGTTAGCAGCGCTGTATAAACACACTCAGACCGTACCCATGTGCCGGATGTGCTGGCCCACAGTCTTGCCCTTCAGCAGGGAGGTGACCCGCAGGCTGTTGTCCCAGTGACCCCCGCTGAACAGCAGCTTCCCGTCATGTGACACCACAAACAGCCGGGCCGTCACCTCCACTTCCGGGGAGAAAGGCCCGCCCAGGAAGCGCTGGGTCCTGCAGGGAGGGAGAGATTAAGACTAAGGGCAACTACACCCCAAAAACCTGTCCAACTTTTCATTATCTATACGCTACTGTAAAAAAACACCACACATTCTTTTGAGGCAGTCTACATTTTGTTCTGATTTCATTCCATTACAATCACAGAGTGGACACTTATCCAGGGTGACACAAGTGGGGAACAGTGTTAGTCTCAGGGATACAGAGGTGTCAAATCACCAAGAAGGCACAGCAGGCCCATTTATAATCAGTAAGCGTGAAGATGACAACAAAGGAACCAACAAGTGGGGGGTTGGGTCAGGCACCAAGAGGTCACAGAATGGAGAGGACTGGCTGGTGTGTACCAGCTACAGCAACTACTGTACCCCACTGCACCCCCTACTCTACAGCCTCTGTGTCCACCCTGCTGTAGCTGCTGAGCGTGTGCCAGAGGCACTGTCCCTGCTGCTGGACAGGCGGAGACTCACTTGGGACTGGCCACAGTGGGGTCTTTGATGAAGGTGAAGTAGTTGGAGATGTTCTTGTCGTAGGGAAGCCAGGCGTGCATCCCCATCAGTCCATTCTGACTCAGAGTCACCTGGGGAGCACAGCAGAGGCCTTACATCACAATCGCACGCTGGCCAATCACAGAGATTTCCCCACACCGGCCAATCGGAGACCTACATGTGCTAGACAAATGAACCGGTAACCCGAAGGTAGCAGATCTGAATCCATTTGACTATATGAAACTATATAACCCGTTACGTTACAGTGGTCAAGGGTGTCTGTCATCATAATGAGAAACGGTGCAGTGGAACAGGCTGGAGGGTAACAGACTCACCAGCGTGTCAGGGCTGCCCTGGCTGATGAAAGAGTGGGACTGGTTTTTGGGAACCATGGCCTTGACCAGGGGCACATTGTCACTGATGCCCTGGAACAGAACACTTTATTCAGCTTACATGTGATTGAGGAAGCAGGGACTGTGTCATGTCAACCAAACAACACCAACCGAAAACCACGCTTATCAGCCAATGGCAAAGCTGGAAACGCACCTCCACAAAGAAGGACTTGAGCTCGGTTAAGTGCTCGAAGATGCTGAGGGGACAGGCGTCGAGCCTCGCCTTCCTCTTCTCCACCTCCTCCAGCGAGAGACGCACCGGGTGGGGTTCCTGACGGAGGTAAAGAGCGGTTTTCAAAATGAAGCACCTACACGACCGGTTACCATCCCGTACCCTAAAGAACACGTTTAAAATGGTATGGAAAGGTCCATTTCACATTCACTCATACCCTAATTTTAAATGGACTTATGAAAGCCAAAATGCAGTGGTTGTTTCATGCACACTCTAATCAGGCATATCGATTGGGGCGTTCCCATTTTGGGCAGGTACCTTGAGCAGCTGGCAGGGTGTCTGTCCGAAATTACTGATCATCCCCTCCACTGCCTTGCGCTCCTTCTCGTCCGTGATGGCGTCCAGGTCCACCGCACCTGTAGGGAATCAACCAAACACAGAGAGCAAGATATCAGAGCACAGCATTCTGGGATAGCAAGGTGTGCACCATAGCGGAAGAAATTACAGGAGCCACGTGTAGTAGTGTCAGTACTTTCATATGTGCAGTAATCTCAGTAGTGTCAGGACCTTCATATGTGTAGTAATGTCAGTAGTGTCTGTACCTTCATACGTGCAGTAGTGTCTGTACCTTCATATGTGCAGTAATGTCAGTAGTGTCTGTACCTTCATATGTGCAGTAATGTCAGTAGTGTCAGTACCTTCATATGTGCAGTAATGTCAGTAGTGTCTGTACCTTCATATGTGCAGTAATGTCAGTAGTGTCTGTACCTTCATATGTGCAGAAATGTCAGTAGTGTCAGTACCTTCATATGTGCAGTAGTATCTGTACTGTCAGTACCTTCATATGTGCAGTAGTATCTGTAGTGTCACTACCTTCATATGTGCAGTAATGTCAGTAGTGTCTGTACCTTCATACGTGCAGTAGTGTCAGTAGTGTCTGTACCTTCATATGTGCAGTAGTGTCTGTAGTGTCAGTACCTTCATATGTGCAGTAGTAGTGTCTGTAATGTATGTAATGCCTGTACCTTCATATGTGCAGTAGTGCCTGTAATGTCTGTAGTGTCTGTACCTTCATATGTGCAGTATTGTCAGTAGTGTCTGTAGTGTCAGTACCTTCATACGTGCAGCAGTAGTGTCTGTAATGTCTGCAGTGCCTGTACATTCATATGTGCAGTATTGTCAGTAGTGTCTGTAGTGTCTGTAGTACCTTCATACGTGCAGTAGTAGAAGACGTTGAGAGCCTCCACAGCTGCAGGGCCTCGCTGTTTGTAGCCGAAGATCAGATCGATCCACTCGTGGAGGTGAGCTGACACATACTCAGACTCCTGTGACACAAAACACGGGGACGGCACAGTAACATAATGAGGATATGCAGGTAGTCCAGGGAGCACAATGTGTATAGAGGGTATGCAGGTAGGCCAGGTGAACACACTGTGTAAAGACGGTATACAGGTAGGCCAGCTGAACACACTGTGTATAGAGGGTATGCAGATAGGCCAGGCGAACACACTGTGTATAGAGAGTATGCAGGTAGGCCAGGTGAGCACACTGAGTATAGAGGGTATGCAGGTAGGCCAGGTGAACACATGTTTGTAAGCAGGTAGATAAACAGGCTGGATGGTGAACCTGTAAGTAGGCCAGCACTCATAAAGCTGATACCCCCAGGGTAGGGCACAGACAGTGGCTGTGAAGGCCTCCCCAGGCTGAGTAAGACGGAGCTGCACCTCACCAGGGCTTTCCTGTGCTTGTAGATGAAGTCCTCGGGAGACTTGGCCCATTTGGGAAGGATGACATCATTGACCCTCTCCTTGGACATCTGCAGGCGGCCCAGGTCGAACCCTACGGGAAGAGAGAGGAAGACCATTCTGTAAGAGACTCTAGAGCGTCTGCAGGATGAATGCACTGAAGAGGAAGAGGAGGAGGAGTGTGATAGAGGGATGCAGGCCTCAGGGAGACAGGCTTCTGCTGGGTGTGTCACTGTAGTGTCTTTATGGAGAGCAGAAGTAGACTGTACACAGAGTAAAAGTGATCACTGCACAGACTGCCCTGGTGGAAGTACTCACTGGGTACCCAGTCACACGGGTGTTCTACCACAGCCAGCAGCACTAACGTACCGTTCTGGTTTTCCAGGAATTCGGGGAAATAGAAGAATTCCGGGATGAGCTCCTTCACGTCATTGGGGTTGTCCATGAGGGTCTGCCAGGTGGCGGGAATGGAATGGAACTGGCGATCTGCGCAGTCGAACCTGCCGCTCTGCAGCTGGATGTGCAGCGAGGTGAAGGGCTCGACGCGGATCAGGTAGTGCATGACGCCCGCGGCGTTGGAGTAGTGCGTGCCGTAGTGGAACCTGTCGATGGTCCCCGTGGGGTCCTCAAAACTCTCATACCTGCAGGAGAGAGACAAGAGGCCCCATTACAAACACTTTACTTCACACCCCAGGCTCAGATTGTCTCATGTCCCTTTCAACAAAAATACCAGCACATACCGAGTACAAGTAACACACACAGACACACAGACGGGCGCGCGCACACACACACACACACACACACACACACACAGGTGAAGCAGACAGTAGGTCAGGAGCACACACTTCTCTCTCACGGCTTTGGCGTTCCTCTCGTTGACGACGGCGATTGGTTTGGACAGGTCCCGGAACACGCGCGGGTCAGAGAGGTCCAGCTCCTCAGATGTGTAATCTGTCAAGATCCAGGGGAACTGCGCACACACACACACACACACACACGCGCACACGCACACACGCACACACGCACACACAGAAGAACAGTACTGTTAATAACAGAATAAAGATCCCATCATAATTCTTCTAGTCATTTAGTAAATTGAATTTTTTCACACAGCTGGGTATTTACAGAAGCAGCTCAAACTCTTCATTCACTGAGGATCAACATCTGAATCAACTAAATGCTGCCAGAGGAGGGCGCCTACCACAGGATACTGCGCCAGGTTGTTGTAGGTGCGTCCCGCGATAGTGTTGAGCTGAATGAGGTAGTCAAAGTTGGAAATCTCTCTGTTCACCCATTTCTGAGGAAGAGAGGGAGAATGAGTTAACAGGTGTGCTCCTCCGGGGAGACAGTGAAATCTAACCCCTGACCCTCGACCTCTGACCCCTGACCCCTGAGCCCTGAGCCCTGACCTGGGTGAGTCCGGAGGCCTTGAGGAGCTCCTGTGGAGAGCGCGTCCCGTACAGGCTGAGAGAGCGCAGCAGCAGGATACGACTGTACACCTTGTTCCTCGCCTGTCAATCAAAACACAACCGTTTACACATCAAGCCACCTGCTCTGGGATAAGCGCATGTTAAATACAGCTTCATGTAAAATAATAAAGGATAAAGGGAGGGAGCAGTGGGGGCAGCAGGGGGAAATCACCTCCTTCTTGAAGTTGAGGAAGTAGTTGGTCTGGTCGATGAGGAAGATCTCCAAGGCGGAGCGGCGCAGGTTGTACCTGCGCAGGTGAATCTCCCGGATCTGCGACAGCGGCCACTTGAAGTCATAACCCACACCTGGGACCGACACATACAGTCACCACCACATTTCAGACAAGGCAAACACAGCCATGCCCCATAACTAAGACCAAATAAACATGACCATCTCCCAGAACTGCAACTGGCCAAACAAAACCATGATCTACCCCTGGGACCAAACAAACACACAAACGAAAGGAATAAAGAGGATTGCTTTTGATAGGGACATCGTTTAGGGGGGACCAGTACACAGCAGCACCCCAAAGCCCCCTCCCCCCGCTAGCCCCGCCCTCGTACCCTCCTCCTTCTCGGTGCCGCCGTCGTAGAAGTAGATGTGCTGCGTGGTGAGCTCCAGCCGGCCGGGGCTGACGTCCATCACCGTCACCAGCTCACAGTCCTCCCACATGACCAGCTTCTCCCGCTGCCCCGCCTCCTCCGCCTCGTTCCTGAAGCGGACGGACAGACAGACAGAGACAGACAGATGGAAGGACAAATTGACAGAGACAGACGGATGGACGGACAGACAGACAGACAGACAGAGACAGAGCAGACACGTTAGCCCTCGCAGTGTGCAGCGCTGCAGCAGGTGGATTCGCCCCACACAAAGGCACATTTTGGAGGGGAGCCCCAGGGGGTAAAGCTGCTGACACTCACAGGCTGTTGCCCCCGCTGGGGTCGTCCTCGGGCAGCTCCAGCGTGTCCTCCTCCAGGTCGCTCACCTTGGCCTGCTTGACCGCCTCCAGCAGCAGAGACTGGGAGCTGTCCTGCTGCTGCTGCACGCCTGTGGGGGAGCGGGTGGCAAGCAGGGTTAATTTGGGGGGTTTAGGCCTGGTTTTTGCCCTGATAGCGGTTAGTGTTTGACTCAGCTGACTGAGCCGCACAGGTGCAGCAGCCCCACAGACAGCACTGGATGAATGCAGAGATGAGCGCAGCGTTAGCGCAGGGCTCTCACCCAGGTTGTCCCTCAGCGCGCTGGCCTCGCTGTGCGGGTCGAAGTTGTAGTTGCGCACCAGTTTGAGGCGCATGCGCGAGTAGTTCTCCGCGCTGGAGACGCGCCAGTGCATCTCACCCTGCTGCCTGCGACACACACACACACACGCACACATGCTGTGAGTCCTCCGCTATCCCATAATCCCACACCACAAGTTCCACCTTTTCCACTCTAGGTGAAGTGTTTTTCAATGCACAGGCCTATCCCCACACACTTCTGAGCAGGTGGCCAATCAGTGTCCAGCCACCACAGCAGTGTGGACAGAGAGCAGAATGCCCTGGACCAGAGGTGCCCATGACCAGCTATGAAAAGAGTAACCAGTTTAGACCCAAGGTGAGATTCAGTTCATTGTGAAATCAACTGCTTTTGGTGTATATGGAGAACAGCAGAGGATCCAGTACGACCTAGCTCAGGAGGTAAGAGTAGTTGTCTGGCAGTCGGAGGGTTGCCGGTTCGATCCCCCGCCCTGGGCGTGTCGAAGTGTCCCTGAGCAAGACACCTAACCCCTAATTGCTCTCAACGGCAGCCTTTCACCGTTGGTGTGTGTGTGTGTGTGTGTGTGTGTGTGTGTGTGTGTGTGAATGGATGAATGAGGCATCAATTGTAAAGCGCTTTGGATAAAAGAGCTATATATATGCAGTCCATTTACCATTTGCTTAGTAACAATGAAACAACTTAGTGGTTGAAAACAATGAAAATAACAATGTGCTTAGTAACAATGAAATCAACAATGTGCTTAGTAAGAATGAAAGCAGAATACTCTGGTAACTGTTCCCAGCCACTCCTGTCCTACACGCACTGCGTTATTGAGGTGGACTCCTGGATAATGTTGTTTGTTTTTCAGGGGCCCGGCCCGTATCCCGCGGTTACCTGTCAGCCCAGGGGCCCCTCTCGCACACCAGGCTGCGCCGCGCTGCCTTCCACTGCCTGAGGATGGCGCTGTGCTGGCTGTGCAGCTGCTTCAGCATGCTGTTGTAGCGCAGGTTCTCCTGCCGGCCGCGCCGAGAGTAGGGCTCCAGAAACTGCTCCTGAGGGAGGGGCCAAGGAGGGGGAGGAGAGGGGCAAAAAACAGGAACTCGGAGACAGTCCTTAAAACCTACACAAGCCACACCCTCTCCATTACTCTCCTGTACGCAGGTCAGAGAGGCAGCTCTCTCTCTCCTGTGCGCAGGTTAGAGAGGCAGCTCTCTCTCTCCTGTGGTGTGGCTGCGCCCTGTATGTGGTGTACAGTGCAGGCGCGGTTGCGGGGCCTCACCTGGAAGCGGATCTTGCTCTCTCCGCGCTCCCTCTCCCTCCGGTGCAGGTTGACCATGAAGGCCTCGTAGCAGTCCTTCCAGAACAGAGCCATGGACTCGTGACCCTGGCTGAACATCTCGATCTCATACTGCTTCATGTACGGAATGATCTGGGGGGACAGGGGCCGGCATGTTACTGCTGCTGCCTTATTGTTCAAGTGTGTGTGAGTGCATGTGTGTGTGTGGTGTGCGTATATATGTATGTGTGTGCGTGTATGTGTGGTGTGTATATATGTATGTGTGTGCGTGAGTGTGGTGTGTGTATATATGTATGTGTGTGCGTGTATGTGTGCGCGTGTGTGTGTGGTGCGTATATATGTATGTGTGTGCGTGGTGTGTGTATATATGTATGTGTGTGCGTGTGGTGTGTGTATACATGTATGTGTGTGTGTGTGTGTGGTGTGTGTATATGTGTGTGTGTGTGTGTGTGTTTGTGGTGTGTGTATATATATATGTGTGTGCGTGTATGTGTGTGTGGTGTGTGCGTGTATGTGTGTATGTGTGTGTGTGCTCATGTGAAACATGCATGCACACTCACATATTTGTCCAGGTAGACCCTCCACTCGGGGGAGCTGCAGTACAGCTGGAAGTCCTCGAAGAAGGAGGGGGAGCCGTTGGTGTCGGGCAGGGAGGGCAGGTGCAGCTCCATGTACAGCAGCTTGTGTATCTTGGAGAGCAGCGTGCGCAGCAGCGGGATGAGGAAGGAGTACGTCTCCGTCTGCTCGCGCACCGAGCGGCTCAGGATGCCCTCCAGACTGCCCAGCAGGTAGCAGGCCTCGTCCTGCGTCTCCACACGCTTCGTCTGCAGGATGGTGTTCAGCTTGGCCGTGGCCATGGCACACACCTGGGCACACGGACACACAGGTTACAGCACTCAGGGAACAGTTCACGAGGTAAGACATGCAGGCAGACATGGTGGGACATGTAGTGAGGTGTGTTGTGAGGTGCATTGTGGGACATGTAGTGCGCTACATTGTGGAACATGTAGTGAGGTGTGTAGGGAGGTGCACTGTGGAACATGTAGTGAGGTGTGTAGGGAGGCGCACTGTGGAACATGTAGTGAAGTGTGCAGTAAGGTGTATGGAGGTGTGCCATGAGGTGCATTATGGGACATGTAGTGAAGTGTGTAGGGAGGTGCACTGTGGGACATGTAGTGAGGTGTGGCATGAGGTGTATTGTGGGACATGTAGTGAGGTGTGCCATGAGGTGCATTGTGGGACATGTAGTGAGGTGAGCCACAAGGTGCATTGTGGGACATGTAGTGAGACACGCTGTTTCTCACCTGCATGTCGTCCTGTGCCATGAAGCCCAGCAGCAGGCGGATCCCCACCTGGGAGAGCTGCAGCCACTGCGCCCCTGAGGAGTACCACACCATCAGGCTGTCCATCAGCGTCACCGCTTCTTCCAGAACCTTCTCCGTCCACAGCGCCGGGTTCACCAGCCCCTCCGCCTGCAGGAAGTCCTGCAGAATGTGCAGCAGCCGCACCGCGTTCTCCGTGTGCTGCGGCAACATGGCCGCCGTCGCCTCCCGGTTATCCGTCACCGCCCACTCCAGCATCTTCTCCAGCAGGCTGGGGAAGCACGCAGAACACGCACACGCGTGAGTACATACACACACAACACGCACACGCGTGAGTACATAGC
The DNA here is from genome assembly GCA_039654925.1 of Anguilla pacifica. Classification (NCBI taxonomy): domain Eukaryota; kingdom Metazoa; phylum Chordata; class Actinopteri; order Anguilliformes; family Anguillidae; genus Anguilla; species Anguilla pacifica. The sequence continues at coordinate 12,503,573 of CM077298.1, forward strand.
ATATTTTTAAACACGTTCCATGCATTCAGTGGCCCAGTTAATGTAGTTTGGGATGAGGTAACCTGTTTAAGTGTGTAATGGGATTTAGCGCTGCAGCTCAGACAGGGAGAGGACAGGGCCAGCCTGCTGGGCGGAGCCTAATCCTGGCCATCGTACAGCAGCGGGGCTTCCTGGCCTTACGTAAGTGCGTTAGCCACGTGGCGCTAGGCGGGCGCTAGGCCCCGCCCACCTGAGCTTGATGTGGTCGACGGGCAGCAGCAGCTCGTTGGCCGTGCCCAGCTTGGTGAGGGCGGAGAAGACCTGGCCTCGCTCCAGCCAGGCGGCGTCGTCCGAGCCCTCCACGCCCCGCCACATCACGCACAGCACGATCTCCAGCAGCATGCGGCACAGCTCCTCCTCCGACCTCTAGGGGGAGACAAACACGCACGGCACCATGCACACACAAAGGCACACACACATACATACACACATACACACACATACATACACATGTACACATACATAGACACACACACATACACACAGGATTCAGGGCTTGGAGAAACCAGACTTATCTCTTCATAGCAGTTCAGCAACTTGCCACTAGGTGTCAGCAGTGGAGTGACTCTACGAGGCCCTCCCTTCCCCCCTGATGAGAGTATGACCTCATCAGGACAGCAGCTCAGCTTTAGCTCCCGCCATTCACAGGGATGAGCTTTGACCCCTCACCTCCAGGCTGTTGAAGGATTCTCCAAGCGACAGGTCGTCACCGAACAGGAAGTTGTCCTCTGCGAAGGGGGCGGAGGTGCCGGCGGCCTCGCGCTCAGAGGGAACGCCCGGGAAAGGCTTGGCGGTCTCCAAGGGCGACGGCGTGCTGGGCATGCTCCCGGGGGTCTGGCTGCCGCTGTCCCCGGCCTCGTACAGCCGGGCCTGTGTCAGGTCCAAACTCAAGTCCCCGGCTTTGGCGGCCCAGGGCTTGGGCCCCGGGGTGTCGGCGGGCGTGTCCCCCAGGGACAGCAGCTCCCCGGCGTCCAGGCTGTCCACGGAGCGGCTGTCCCCTGCGCTGTCGGACGCGTCCCGCTCCTCGTCCGCCCGCCCCAGCGCCTCCAGGAGGGCCTTCTTCTCCAGGGCGGGGTCGGGCCGGCCCCCGCTGCCCCTGCTCAGGTCCAGGCTGGCCGTGCTGCTGCTGTCGCCCCGCCCCCCGGCCGGCCCCTCCCCTCCCGGCGCACGCAGGAAGAGCTTCATCAGCGTCTCCTGCCAGCACTGCTGCCGAGAGATCTGCAGCGCTGCATCCTGCTGGGACTGCAACAGCTGGTACAGCTGCGGGGGGGGGGGGGGGGGGGGAGAGAGGGGGAGAGAGTGGGCGAGGGAGGGAGAGAGGGAGAGTGGGGGGGAGGGAAGGACGGAAACACGGGGAGGGAAAGAGGGAAGAAGAGAGACAGAGGGAAGAAGACACAGGAAGGGGGAAGGAAAGAGAGAGAGGAACAAAGGAGAGGGAGAGATGGGGAAGAAGACGAAAAGACAGAGGAGGAAAGGGGAGGGGGGAGAGAGTGAGTGGAAGGAGAGCAAGATGGAGATGATTTTCTAATTATAGACTTCTAACTTTCTGCTCTTATTCTTGCAAAATTCCCTTCAGGCACTTAACATGATAACACATCAGATTTCACCCATTTTCACTTTGATTTGAGATTTGAAAAGAACACGGAGAGATGTGTGTCTGTGTTCTCACCTTCTTGCACACTTGCAGACGTACACTGGGTCCGGCCCGATGGGTCAGCTGTACCAGGGCCATCAGGTCTTTATAGTTTACCACCGAGTCTGGGGTGAAAGGTCAAAGAACAGCAGGGTCAGAGAGCACATAATCTTAGAGTGATCTGTACAGACTATTTCTCATCATCAGCAAGGCTATCTCAGACACTGCTCAGAATCTCTACAATGCCTCCTACTGTACCCCACAACACACGTCCTGCATTTGTATCACATGACCAGAAGTCGCCCTGCCCATTATGTATTTTGTATGTGGTCACTATCACAATTACAGAATCATAAGGCCTGGAACGGCAGCACCTGATTGGTGTGTGCTGTAGAGGCAGTAAAAACACAGCACAGTTCTGTGCCAGTGCAATCGTGACTGTGGCAGGGAGCCTCGTGGATGTGTGTGATTGGACAGTGCATCTTCCAGGGAGGGAGGGTTTGGGTTGGCGGGGTAACCGATCCCCTCGGTGGGCTCACCTGCAGTCAGCACCTGGTTGAGCAGGCACTTGACCAGGGTGGGGGTGATGTTCGCCTCGGAGAAAAGCAGAGTCAGGCCCGAGTAGCCCACCTCCCTCAGCTTCAGCCTCTGCTTGCTCTTCTCATAGACACGGTCACACCTGAGCATGCGCTCGTACAGCTGCAAAACACACACACACACACACACACACACCTGAGCATTTGCCTAAACGCACACACACACACCTGAGCATTTGCTTAAACACACACACACACACACACCTGAACAGGTGCTTGTACAGCTACAAAACACACACACACACACACACCACAGTGCGGGTGCAGAAGGTGTGTCACGCAGTGCGTATGGGAGAAGGCCTATGATGCACAGTGAGTATAATAAAAGTGCGTACAACACGCTGCGCGTACTGAAAGAGTGTCACGCACAGCGCGTGTACTCGGAGTGCGTGCGCACATCCTGACCTTAAAGACCAGCTCTCTCAGCTTGTCCGTGTGCTTGCTGTGGAGCAGCAGGCCGTAGCAGGTATCAGCCGCTCCGGGTTCGAAGAGCAGCAGGAAGAGCTGGTCTCGCGCAGCACTGGTCTGCAGCAGAGTCAACAGCAGCTCCAGCATCCCACACAGCTGCAGGAGGAGTGGAGGGATGGAGAGAGGGAGAGAGGGAGAGAGGGAGGAGAGGACCTACTTAATTGTCATGCCAATAAATCCTATTTGCAGCGATTGTGGGGGTGCATTTGAGTGAGATGGAGAGTGTGACAGGTTGATGCTGTTCAGTGCGTTTAACTCCTGAGACGTGGTCGATGGCCATCAAGGTGAAAGCTTCTCAGCCGAGCAGCTCGGCCTGGGTGGACTACCCAATGTGTAATCAGCTTAAAATCTCCTTTCCATTAGACAAGTGTTCTGCCACAGCTACAGCTCAGCGTAATCTCAGGAAGACGGAAGACCCGCCCACACACACTCTGGTCCAATCACAGCAGGCCTGGGTGGGGTTTCCATGCAAAGTAGGGAGGAAGCAGGACCCACAGATTCATTTTAATCAATAATCAGTGCTCTACATAGCAAAGTACTTCTGATTGGTTCATAGCAGTGAGATGGTGAAAGATCTTGCGGTTCAAGAAGCCTCCCACTTCATAACAATACACAAGAAAAACAGGAATCTACATTTTTATGCAAATGTTTTGTGAGGAGAGAAAATATTATTTAAATGGTGCCAAAAGTCTGTCATAACCTTACAATCAATACTTTTTTTCCTACGCCCACCTACCTGGCAAGCTAACTTAAACACAGACATCTTTGTTGTGAGGTTATTTTATGCAGTCTTATTGAGTTTCAAATATTTATGCATCAACTCATGAGAGGAATTCAATACGGTGTCAGTTGTTATTAAATCTAATAGACAGCAGTTCGCCGTGTCGACCAGGCCGAACAAACAGTACTTTCACCTGGGGAGATTAGATTCTGGGGGCTGGCACCAGTGACAAGGCAAGAGGTACAACAAGATCAAAACAGCTGACAGAGAGCCATACGTTTTTTCAAATACACAAACTAATGAAACCGAATGGTTTTCAGGATAAAATTAAAAAATACAGAATCAGGCGTGGAGCCGGAACTAGTTTCAGTACAATCAAAGCACCACCTACAAAACAAGCCAGCATTTTGTGCTGAACAGCAGCCTGAGACTGAGACCGCTTCGCCGCAGAGTCACTTTGCTCTCCCTGCAGGTCGATCGCAGTCCCTGCAAGAGCCGTCAACCCAAGGAGCGCGAGCGCAGCGATTCGGGGGGGAAGAAGCGCTCCGGTGGGGGGGTCACAGCCGCCCTCACCGAGCGAAAGGAGTCCAGCGCTTTGCATTATTATGGAAATACATTATCAGAGGGCGAGCAGTTTAGCCTCTCAAAGGCCACTGTGTAAGGCATGCGATTGGTTCCATCATGCCAGCTGTACGATGGAAGAACAGCGTGTTCCTCAGAGCGCTCCTGCCGGCTTCCAGTCAGAGAGCACCACGTTTAACTCTGAGACAGGCGGAAGAATTATGAGCCCTGTTTTCCGGTTCTGTCAGCAGGGCAACACAACACAGCCACAGAATGACTGGCATTACATGTCGGGTAAGCCATTCCCACAAATAAACAGGAAATTGCACCATTGGTTTATTTACTCAAGATATTTTCAAGGAAAATCTTTTTGCTCCCTTGAGCTAATTCAATTTATTTGGCCAGGTCTCCTGAGTAAAAGAGATGTCATATTTCAATGGGATTTCTGGTTCAATTAAAGGTTACAGTTGAAATATACGTATATTATTTGGTTTGATTTGAAATACCCTCTGCTAATAAGCAATTCTTTCCAAATATGCAACTAATGTTTGGACTGATCAAATTCCATCTTTCCATCGTCCATCTCGAGATTAAATGTTATCTGAATTTTAACCGTTCAGTAGTCCTAGATGACACAAGCTGTCCGGGCTTGAGACTACACATTTATTTGGAGAATATCACCGTATGGCATCTAACAGACGCTACAGGGTCGCACAGGTTAGACTTAACAGGCTGCAGAACTCATTCATTCAGTCTAAGTCACTAAGCAAAAGTATGGGCTGAGGATAGGCCATGGGCAAGCGCACTTTGTTGGGGAAATGCTAATTAACTGTGGTAAGGGGCTATGGGCAGGTGCAATGTGGGCCAGTGCAATTATGATATGTACCTGTGTACCTTTTATAATGCTTTATTATCAACGAAATGAGAAGAAACTGATTGTATTGTTTGATTATTTATTTTACTATATCAATGTATGTCTGTTCCACTGTATGTGAGAAGGAGTATGGCCTGAAACACAAGAAAAGATTTCTGAGAAATCTGACAATAAAGTAAAATATAATCTAATCGAGTCCAATGATACACAAAGCAGCAATGCAGAGAGCCTGACCTTGAACTTTCTCTGTTTTAGCTTCTCCTCATACTGCGTCCAGCACAAGAATGCAGCTAAACGCACCAGCCAGCAACTCATTAGCTAACCGGCTAATCTCATGATCAGATGGCTCTCTTTCCCTCGCATTTACAGTCACAAGATTCCCTTTAAACATGTTTTTATGTTTTCACAGCCCCGAAAATCAACTGTAAGGCTGCTCGATAAATTTGGTGTTTGCTTTGCATTTTGAATTTTCAGATAAAATGCAAATTATGCTGCTTACATTCTTTATTCAGCAGCAGTTGTGCAAGTGAAATAAAAACGCACTCACACACAGGCACACACTCACACACCACCCTCACCTGCTCCTCATCACCGATGGCTGCCATGTATCCCAGAATGCTCTGCAGCTCGTCCTGGGTCACGCCCTTGCTGATGTAGTACTTGAGCAGGCCGCAGAGCGACGCCCGGATGGTGCGGACGTCATCCTCACTCAGGTCCCCCTCCCGGTTACTGCTGCCGCTGCTGCACGGAGACAAGCACACCCCATAATGACACGCCACGGTCACGCGGCTGGGACTGGCTGGCGCAGCACGGGGCATGCTGGGAGATGGATGCTCACCCGTAGTAGAGGCGGACGGTGTCCAGCAGGAACTGCACCCCGTATTTCTTCCTGAACTGCTTCCTGCTGTCCTTAATGATGGTGGACATGTACTGGATGTGCCCTTCAATACAAACAAAACACACCCCCTCAATACATCAAACATGAACACACACGCACACACACAACCGAACACACACACACACACACACACACACACACACACACACAGTAAAACATACACACACACACGTGCGTGCAGGTCTCACCGATGCGCAGGGGGAAGTCTCCCTGGTTCCAGATGCTGAAGTTGAAGAGCAGGTGAGTGTGCAGCTGCTGCAGAAGCTGAGTGTTCTTCTCAAAGGTGACCTGCTCCACCAGCAGCTGGACCGACACCAGCACACTCACATCCACCAGACTGGCAGGCAGCTGCACAGAGAGAGAGAGAGAGGGAGAGAGGGGGTGTTACAGGGGGAGGGGGGGGGTGTTACAGGGAGAGACAGAGAGAGAGAGAGAGGGAGAGAGGGGGTGTTACAGGGGGAGGGGGGGGGTGTTACAGCAGGAGAGGGGGGGTGTTACAGGGAGAGACAGAGAGAGAGAGAGAGAGAGAGAGAGAGACACAGAGGGGGAGAGAGAGGGAGAGAGACCGAGAGAGAGAGAGAGAGAGAGAGAGAGAGAGAGAAAGAGAGAGAGAGAGAGAGAGAGAGGTAGAGAGAGAGAGAGAGAGAGAGAGAGAGAGAGAGAGAGAGACAGGTAGAGGGGCTCTGACCTTCTGCAGCAGCGCTCCCAGTGTAGCCACTCCGTGGGAGTGCAGCAGGCTCTCCTGATTGATCGGATGCCTCTGGATGAAGTGCTTCATCACCAGCAGGAAGGTGGCCACCATGTTCTTCTCCAGACGCGCCTCTGAATCACGCACAAACACACGCACACACACACTTAATTATTCAACTAAAAAATGCCAGTGCATAACTGCAGACGGCGTGCATTAAAATGAAGAAAAACTATTTTATTTCAGCTACAAGATGCTTTAATCTAATACTTCACACCAAATTTAGGGAATTAAGTGAAATTCAGCAGAAGAACTGAAAAAATCTCAGTGCATTATGGGTATTTTTCCAGTTTGTGAATGCAATTTCAATCCACTTTCTAAATTTAAATGGAATTGGCCCCAGTCTTGGTACATAGCAAATCATGTACTCCCACACACATCTATGGCCCAGTCCAAATAAAACCTAGTTTGGTTATGGGAAAAAGGCCTCTGTCCCACTCACTGGGGGGGGGGGGGGGGGGCACAATACGGGGGACCCACCTGACGCCCTATTGGAGGGCAGGATGACCCAATCCCCCTCAGCAGGCGTGGCCAGGTCGGGGGTGATGAACTCTGACCCCGGGGGTTCGGTGGCCTGGTCAGGGGGCAGGACGGCCAGCTGCTCCAGGATTGGGAAGAGCACGGGCAGCCCCCCCACGCAGTTAATCATGTCCTAAACGGGGAACAGGGTAAGCGTGCGCATGAACAAAAAAAACAAAGAACTGGTTGTAAAGTCCAGGCTTGACACAGTCCTGGATTCTCTCCAGTGTTTCCGGTGAGCAATCACAAACATGTGATTAGAATGAGTCCTAAATTAATATTCTAATACTGATGCAACACTCACTACTGGTGACTGAAAGCAAGAGTTCTAGAACACCGACTTAGAATTTAAAAAAAACATTCCAAAAGACCTGCTCTTCAGGGTTAAAATACTGAAAAAGAGAGGCACCCTCTCCCTCTGGCTCCCCTCGTGCCGTACCTTGATGTCCCAGTTGACCACCTTGTTCCCCGTGAGGCGGCCGTGCAGCATGTTTGGGGACAGGTCCAGGCAGATGGGGTTCCGACAAGCCTGAGAGAAACAGGAAACAGGAAGTGACCTTCAGCGTGCTCTGACTCGCGGTCACCGCCACCATTACAGACAGAGACAAACTCCTCCACACCGGATGTGAGCAGAGCTGCAGACGGGCCATGACATCAGCATCCGCCCACACTGAGTGGAGGGGGCGGGCCCACTCACCTTGGGGGAGTAGTGCAGCAGGAGTTTTGGGGGGAGGTCCCCGAGCTCGGACTCCAGGGTCTTGAAAGGCGAGATGCAGTTGGGTCCTGCAATCAGGCGATTTACCGTCAGGTCGAAAGTGTGATGATTCGCAGACAAAGAGCAGCAAAAAATCCTCATACCTCTCCCAGCACCAAACTTCCATTCCCACCCCTACCCCATATCTCCACACCTCTCATTCCCACCACCACCCCCTGTACCTCCACACCTCCCACAGCCTGTACCTCCACACCTCCCACTCCCACCACCACCCCCTGTACCTCCACACCCCCATGCACACCCCCTGTACCTCCACACCTCCATGCACACCCCCTGTACCTCCACACCCCCATGCCCACCCCCTGTACCTCCACACCTCCATGCACACCCCCTGTACCTCCACACCTTCCACAGCCTGTACCTCCACAACCCCCACTCCACCCCACCCCTTGTACATTCACACACACCCACCCCCCCGTCCCCCCCACAGCTGACCTGCGCTGCACAGGGCCTTGACGTGGGCGAGCTGCAGGGGCTCGTGGAACACCATGACCCCGCCCAGCTGGCCCTGCAGGGAGGTGGGGCTGCCCCACTCGCTGTCCTGCGTCCCCGCCGAGATCAGTTTGGTCACGGACTCCGGCTTGCCCCCCAGCAGACCCCCCCAGCCCGGGGAAGACAGGATGCCCCCCAGGGAGGAGCGGCCTGGGGAGGGCGCCATGGAAACGGGCGGGTCGGGGATCTGAGACGGGGGCGGGGTGGTGGTCCTGTGGCCCGCTGATCCGATACAGCAGGAGGTGAAGGGCTGAGGAAGCACACATAGTGTTAATAGAGTGTAAAAACCAGGTTAGCACACCTCACTGAGTCTTAAAGGCACGCTAACATACTCACACATGGTAGGGAGCTTCACAAGCCCACCTGAACATCCCCGCTGAACCACGGAAACATGGAAAGGTCTCTCCCGCACACTCACCTCTGTCATTGTGGGGTACTTGAGGGGTGCAGACAGCTTCTGCTGGCCGTCCACGTACAGGTACACCTGGCTCTGCCCGAACGGCCTCTTCCCTGGCACGTGCACCACGCCGATACTGTGCTGTAGAGCGCACAGGGAGGAGCCTTTAACTACAACTCCCATAACCCCCTCAGGGATGCGCAGAGTGACCCGCATGTTAGGGTGCGCAGGCCGTGAGCAGGCAGGCGATGAGCTCGCTAACTCACCCACAGGGAGTCGCAGAAGCAGTAGTCCGGCAGCATGACGGTCACATACTCCTTCTTAGTGCACACCGCCACCACCAGCACCCCTGCAGAGCTGATGAAGGCCTCGAACCCGGTTCCTCCGGGGGTGAAAAAGCTGCAAGCAGACACACGCACACGATCATGCACACATACACACCTTTAGTCTGCAAATTTACACAGACACTTTTTCAATCTGATATGGCCTGAACCCATAACTTTCTGAATTGTATCTGATCTATTTTCAACTGTTGTATCTCAGTTCTATAATGTTCTACTCTCTCACCTGTAAAATTCCTCCCTCTCCCCTCTCTCACCCATAAAACTCTTCCCCCTCCCCTCTCTTACCTGCACAACCCCTGCCCCCCCCCCACCTGTATAACCTCAGCCCCTCCCCTCTCTCACCTGTACAGCTGTTTCCTCTTCTCCCCTTTGCTGGGACCCAGCTGGTCCTGGTCCAACGACAGCCAGGCGAAGAAGCTGAAGGCGGAGCCCGGCCACCTCTGGACGGTCGGCACGGCGATTCCCGCCATGCTGGGCGAGAGGTCGAAGTACTGCATGGCGCTCTCCAGGCCCTGCTTGCGCACCATGCCCAGGATGGCCCTGAGGACGGGCCCCACGTAGGGGTGGGCCTGGCGCGGGTCGTCCGTGCGCAGCAGCCGCAGCAGCTGCAGGAGCTCCGCCCCGCTCAGCGATTGGCTGCCCAGCGCCCCCAGCAGGGCCACCAGGCTCTCGGCGCAGGCGCGGTGCAGCCGGGCGTGGCGCTCCAGGGCCGCCAGGATGCGCACGGCCATGGCGGCGTTGACGCAGGTGGCGCGCGTCTGCCGGTTGATGCAGCAGAGTCTGCGCAGCCAGTCCGCCGTGAAGATCTGCAGCTCCGCCTCCAGCTCCGGCAGCCACTGCACCAGCAGCAGCAGGGGCTGCACGTTACTGATCCCCAAAATGCCCACCGACGAGTGCTCCCCCTCCACCGCCTGCAGAGAGGGGCAGCCACGGAGAGGGGGAAGGGGGAGGAAGAGAGGAAGGGGGGGGAGAGAAAGACAGAAGTAGCAGCAGGTTGAGGAAATCAGTCTTGCTCCTCTCCCCTTTCGCGTTAGCTCACACACGCAGCGATGCTCACCATGTTCATCAGCTCCTTCAGCAGGTGGCGGGAGGGCTGGCCCAGGGAGACGAGCACCTCGTACAGGTGCGTGTAGCCAATGCGCTCCTTAAACACCTCCTGTAAGGCAGCAGGACCAGTCAGCGCTCTGCTCACATCATCACCGGCCCCGCCTCCTTTCCCTGCTCACATCATCACCGGCCCCGCCTCCTTTCCCTGTTTACATCATCACATGCCACGCCTCCTTTCCCTGTTTACATCATCACATGCCCCGCCTCCTTTCCCTGTTTACATCATCACCGGCCCCGCCTCCTTTCCCTGTTTACATCATCACATGCCTCCTCCGCTTTTCCTTATTTACACCATCAACTGCCACACCCCCTTCCCCTGCTTACATTTTAATTCTGCCCACTTTCTCCCCCTTTGCCTTGCTACACCATTTCCAACCCCACCCCATTCCCCTGTTTACGTGACCTGTCCCAGCAGGCTCTGGGAAACAGCGCCTCACCTTGGCGGCCGGAGACTTGTGCATCACGGTGGTCAGGGCCTTGATGGTGGACACGGCCAGAGAGTCCAGCCGTCCCTGGAATACCTGGGGGGATGGGGGGTGGGTACGAGAGCAGTCAGTCCACGGTCGCCCAATCACAGCGCGGCCCTTCCCTCCAGGGCCCCTCCCACCACCCAATCACCCCACGATTGATCGAGAGAGAACACGCCCCGTTATATTCCTGCCAGTGACACACTGAGGGCTGCATGCAGCACAGACGGGGTGAGGGGGTGAGGGAGGGAGGGGTACGGGTCACACAGACGACACGTGCCGCTAAGGCATGCAGCGTCCGTCCTCACCCTGGCAGGAACATAAGGGGGCGCTGTAGACCCCGCGGGGGCGGGTCTGACAGCTCAAAGGCTGAGCCCTCTGCCCCGCTATGGGGCTGCAGCAGAGGTGTGGAACCTGAGGAAGAAAGCCTTCTGCTCCAGGACACTAATCGCCTTCCAGTACAGAGGCTCACACACCCAACTCCACACCCAGCCTCGCGTTTAGCTTTTAAAACCCTCCCTGCACTCTGGAGCAAAAAGATTTCTACAGGACCCCGCAGTGCACCTTACAGCCCAGAAGTACCCACACACACACACACACACACACACACACACACACACACACACACGAGAACAATCACACCCAAATGCATACACCGCATATGTGCACACATGCTTCACACACACCATGCATGCACACACACTCCTGGACAAAAATACACTCAGTCAGTCACACACACCCACACACAGCTCTGTCCAGCTGTCTCCATCTCTTCGCTAACACAGAGATTCTGTCACATGACCACCCCCCCACCCCCCACCCGCCAAACAGGTCGGAGCAGCTGGAGAGGCTGTGCTTCCAGACGAGAAACATGAGGGAAAAAATCAACGAGACACGCAGTGTGTGACTGTCAGCGCACACGCAAGCAGTGACATCACAGCATACCCACAACCGCAGATCACATGACCCACATCAGAGGGAGAGAAGGATGGGAGAGCAGCCAGTGAGAGAGCCCACTCCATCACAAGACCACAGCACGCCAGCACCGCACCTGACTGCACAGGGCGCTGAAGCTGACTACAGCTTAGGGCAGCTCATCACAGCTGACTACAGGTCATGAAGAGGTGACTTTAACTGCACAGGTAAATACAGGTAGCTGCGTGTGACTCCGGGGCTGTGGGCGTGGCCTTGTGCTGGAGGGGCGTGTCCGCAGCAGGAGGCAGGGCAGTACCTGAGGCTCACTCACTCCTGTCAGTAATCTGTTGGTTAAATCTTTCTGGCTCTTCTCTGCTCCCTTACATATAGCATTAACCAGCTGTTGGGTGAACAACACGCAGTGTCAGGCAACTGAACAGAGAGAAACAGCAGGAGAGCAGAGAGGAGAGGGGGAGAGGGGGAGAGGGGGAGAGGGGAGGGAACAGGCACAGAGGGACGGAGAGGGAAAAGCGGAGGACAGAAGAGGAGAGGAGTGGAGAGGAGGGCTTTTAAGGCAGTGGTCCTGGTGCTCCAGCCCCAGGGAGAGAAGGTCATGCACAGTGAAACACAGTGGCAGGTCAGGATCAGTGCGCTCTCCGCTGGGTCATTTACACGCTTTGCACCAGAGCGCATGGAACGCAGGAAGCCACACACACACACGTCGCACAGCAGCCTGCCGGGAGCGGAGGCTGCCGGGGGCGTGTCCGGGGCGGGGAGGGGGCGTGTCCGGGGCAGGGCGGGGGCGTGCCCTACCTTGCTGTTCTGCAGCAGCCGGGTGAGGTGCTCAAAGCAGTTGCTGTTGAGGAAGATGGCCTGCAGGACGGGCCGGTCCGAGCACTCGAACATCTCTCTGATGGTGTCTGAGAGAGAGAGCGAGAGAGAGAGAGGGGGCGGCGTGAGGTGAAAGGTCACAGCGCGGGCCGGCGGGGGCGGGGCAGGGGGCGGGGCTCACCCAGCATGTGGACCTGCAGGGCCACGAAGCGGCTCTCCCAGCGGCGGGACCTCTGCTGCTGCTGCTGCTGGGGGGGCGTGGTCCCGCGACCTTTGGCCTGCAGGGCGGCGGGGTCGGAGTTGAGCAGCTTGAAGTAGTTCTCCAGCACGGCGCTGATCTCCACCTGCCGCTGGTCGGAGCTGCTGGCCAGCAGCCGGTGCACCACCTCGCGCAGGCAGCCCAGCGTGAGCAGCGCCCGCCGGTCCGGCGCCGCCGAGTCCCAGTCCCCCGGGTCCCAGTCCCCCGGGTCCCAGTCGCCCGCGTCCCCGCCCTCGCAGTCCGCCAGCACCCGCATCAGCACCTCCATGGTCGCCGGGGAGATGGCCAGGAGCGCGTTGCGCTGAGACGGGGACAGGCAGGGCGGTTAGGCCACAGGGAGGACCCCGGGCACCAGAGAGAGCCGCTCTTCAGCTTGCCTTCAGAGCTGTGCTCTCCGCAGCCCTCCACAGCGCAAGCCGCTTTTCACTAAAACCCTGTTTATGAGCGCTGTATCACATGACCGCCGGGAGCACAAACGCCTACACTGTGGAGAGCCGGGACCAGCTGGGAAAGTCGTATTCTTATTGATTTCATTTTCTGCTCTGACTACAGAGCTGGATTGACAATGTTAATTTCATTTATGCGAGTACTAACGTCATTCAAGCTCAACAAGTTGTCTATGGCAAGGACTGACTTTGCAGCTTCTAATTAAATAGCAAACAGCTAATGGATTAATATTTAAACTGCAGTTCCTCAAAACAGCAACTAATTTAAACTGCTGATGACTGCAGAACATGCAGAAAACAGACAAAGCTGCTGAAAAATGACTGATAGCCCTCAGCTCTCCATCGTCCATCACAAGGCCCTCAGATTCAGAGGCTAACTGGGCAGGCTAGCTGGGTCTGAAGCGGGAGCTGATTTTAAGGTGGGCCCCGCAGAGCGCGGGCGCTCCAGGAGCAGGGCAGAGAGCAGCCTGTGAGAGCAGCCTGTGAGAGTAGCCTGTGAGAGCAGCCTCTGAGAGCAGCCAGGGGTACAGCGCTCAGCGCGCGCCCCTCACACAGCGCTGAGGGAGTGACCAGCCTGCACGCGCTCACCTGTCCCCCCGCCACCACGGCTCCAAACAGGTGCAGCAGGCCACACTTCAGACTGCCCTTCAGGTGCTCGCTCTCCTGGAAGCACTCTGAGAGAGAGAGACACTGCGTTACACACACAGTCACACACACACACACACACACACACCTGCTCATATACACACACACACACACACCTGCTCATACACACACACACACAAACACACACGCCTGCTCATATACACACACACCTGCTCATACACACACACACACACCTTCTCATACACACACACACACACACACGCCCATACCCCCTCCCCCTCCCCCTCCCAGAACAGTCACCACAGCCCCCCGCAGGCACACAGCCAGCAGTCACCCAGGGGCCGCAGGGCACACTGTTACACATTAACACCTCCGTCAACACGACAGAGCCGCCTGAACACAGTGCTGCCAGCCTCTGCTTCCCCACCTGTCACAGACATGCAGAATTCACACCCGCTTCATTAACAGCCAAGGCCTTGTCCCACACAGTCACAGCATTTATAGCGCATGACCACGAAGGATCAGACCTGACGTCCCTCTGCAGCATCTATTTTACACAACTACTCGACTGGCAACTACTACGCTGGCCTTGACGCCACCTAGTGGTAAAGCAGGTTACTGTCCCTGTGCAGGGGGAGCTGCTCACTCTGCCAGAGCGTTTTTGAGTAAGCTGAATGTGTCAGTCAGTCACAGTGAGTTTAAAAGCCCTCAACAAGGTGAAGATTCTTCTTCCTGTAAACACAGAAATCCAGCCTAGAGGCCATTGCCCCAGCACAGAGTATCAGCTGGTGGGGAGGAGCCAATCTCAGCCAATCAGAACAGGGGCAGAGCGGTCCAGCCCAGCTGGACAGAGACCTGACTGGCTGAGAGAGACCCAAGGCTACCGTGGTAACAGGCACCCCACCTGCCGGCAGGCTGCAGAGGAGGCCCGCGGTGGCCGTTATCTCCGTGGAAACGATAAGGAAGCGCGGACACAGAGGCCGTTTGTGCGCGGCGGCTGCTGCTACAGCCACAGAGCAGCCGACCTCTTCACCATCGGCCCGTCTGAGAGACCACAAACAGCCTGCTCACAAAGAGCCCATTATCCCCCACCCGAGAGAGAGAGAGGGAGGGACGGAGAGACAGAGAGAGGGAGGGAGAGAGAGAGGGAGAGAGAGAGAGAGGGACGGAGAGAGAGGGAGGGAGGGAGGGAGAGAGGGAGGGAGGGAGGGAGGGAGAGAGAGGGAGGGACGGAGAGAGAGAGAGAGAGGGAAGGAGGGAGGGAGGGACGGAGAGAGAGAGAGGGACGGAGAGAGAGAGAGAGCCCTGTGGGTCTGTGTCGGGGCCACAGAGAGAAGTGGCCTTTCTGTTTGCACAGAAACCTGTGAATAAGCGTCTCCTTATTCACTACTAGCACTTCACTTTCAGGAACACTAGAAACTATTCACTGAGAACCACTGCGTTCTCAATGAAAACAGCAACGCCGGCTTTCCCAGTGCAGACGGCACGAGTGGCTCCTCGGTCGGCCTCGTCAGCCCGAAAGCTCCGCACACAAGGGCCGGCACAGGCCACGCCCCTCAGGCAAACACAGCCTCAATCGCCGCGCCGGCCTGACAAAGAGCCGCCCGCTCGGGAGCCGCCAGGCCGGTCTGACAGCCCGTGCGGTGCCAGCCGCGCCGCGCGGTGAGATAACACACACACACACACAGGCTGGGCAATGCAAAGCAGCCGAGAACCAAACCGCTCCCTCAGCCGCTGTCTGCAGCAGGCGCTCCTCAGCATCACACTTCAATCAAAAATCAAACACATACTTCAGATATTTTACAAACACGGTATACTTTTCTACTCATTAGATTGAAGAGGGTTAAACATCCCTGAGAGTTAAAAACCTGTAAAACGGCTGGAATTTTTACCCTCATCTAATGAGTAGAAAAGTATGCCATACTATAGTATTTTAAGAATGTATCCGATTGAATGTCTTAACCGCTAAAGTAGATATCTAAAACTCACGTCCAGACCACGGTGTCCGCTGCTTTTCTGGTTTCGGCACTTAAAGGTCTTGCTTTCAGTCTCTGATGTGATAAATCACACACTTGGTGTCAAATACCTAAGCTGACTACAGGTTATTGGGAAACCACTAAAACCTCCAGACCCTGTGGAGCTGGGAGCCCGGAGCTGAGGATTTTAAAGATGGCTCTGCCCAGGTTGGAGGAAGAGGGAGGGGACGGCAGCCATGTTCATCTCCGCACGCAGGCGCTCGTCTCCGGGCCGGTGCACTTACGGTAGAAAAAGGGCACGAACTCCACGGTGAGGGGCGCGGCTTTGTACTTCTGTCTGCTCCTCTCCACTGCACTGAGCTGCTCCCTGCAGACACACACACACACAGACACACAGATACACAGACAGACAGGCAGACAGGCAGACAGACACACAGACACACAGACAGACAGACACACAGACGCACAGACACACAGACACACAGACGCACAGACGCACAGACACACAGACACACAGACACGCAGACAGACAGACAGACAGACACACAGACACACAGACACACAGACAGACAGACAGACAGACAGACACACAGACAGACACACAGACACACAGACAGACAGACAGACAGACAGACACACAGACAGACACACAGACACACAGACAGACACACAGACAGACAGACACACAGACAGACACACAGACACACAGACACACAGACAGACACACAGACACACAGACAGACAGACACACAGACAGACACACAGACACACAGACAGACACACAGACACACAGACACACAGACAGACAGGCAGACAGACAGACAGACACACAGACAGACAGAAAGACAGACAGACACACAGACAGACAGGCAGACAGGCAGACAGACAGACAGACACACAGACGGACAGACAGACACACAGACAGGCACATCTGTTATGGTAAGGTCAGGTATACCCACAGTGCGGTGTCTCTATGGTAAGGTTAGGCGTAAGACCTACCCGCACACGCGGTGTCTCTATGGTAAGGTCAGGCGTAAGACGTACCCGCACACGCGGTGTCTCTATGGTAAGGTTAGGCGTAAGACGTACCCGCACACGCGGTGTCTCTATGGTAAGGTCAGGCGTAAGACCTACCTGCACACGCGGTGTCTCTATGGTGAGGTCAGGCGTAAGACGTACCCGCACACGCGGTGTCTCTATGGTGAGGTTAGGCGTAAGACGTACCCGCACACGCGGTGTCTCTATGGTGAGGTTAGGCGTAAGACCTACCCGCACACGCGGTGTCTCTATGGTAAGGTTAGGCGTAAGACCTACCCGCACACGCGGTGTCTCTATGGTGAGGTTAGGCGTAAGACCTACCCGCACACGCGGTGTCTCTGTGGTGAGGTTAGGCGTAAGACCTACCCGCACACGCGGTGTCTCTATGGTAAGGTTAGGCGTAAGACATACCCGCACACGCGGTGTCTCTATGGTAAGGTTAGGCGTGAGACGTACCCGCACACGCGGTGTCTCTATGGTGAGGTTAGGCGTGAGACCTACCCGCACACGTGGTGTCTCCAGTTGTGGTAGGGGTCGTAGAGGCTCTCGCAGAAGGCCAGGGCGTGCCGCACAAACTCCTCTGCTGGAGTCTGGTCTGCCAGCTCTTTCTCTTTAGTCTTACTCTTCAGCTGCAGGCAGGAGACAGGCATCAGCACAGACAGACAGGCATCAGCACAGACAGACAGACGGACAGACAGACAGGCATCAGCACAGACAGACAGACGGACAGACAGAGAGGCATCAGCACAGACAGGCAGGCAGACAGGCAGACATCATCAGCAGAGCGCAGACAGACAGGCGTACAAACAGACAGACAGAAAGGCAATGCATTGTACATCCACGTACTGATATACAGACAGAAAGACAGACAGACAGACATCAGCAGAGCACGCCCACAGACAGACACACAGACATCAGCAGAGCAAACGCCCACAGACAGACACACAGACATCAGCAGAGCACGCCCACAGACAGACACACAGACATCAGCAGAGCAAACGCCCACAGACACACACAGACATCAGCAGAGCACGCCCACAGACAGACACACAGACATCAGCAGAGCAAACGCCCTTGGCCACATGCGTGCGTCTCACCTGCTGAATGTACAGCGTTGTTATGGTGATGACGTGGTTGATGTAGGAACAGGTGCCGATCTCTTCCACATTAGCGAGGTTCCTGCCGAAACACAAACACACACACAGCTGAGGTGAAACGTCCTGTCCCCCTCCCCGCTCTCCTGCCCCCCTCCTGCCCGGCGCTCCGCCTCACCTGCAGGTGACGATGAGGAACTTGACGAGCAGCAGCGCCAGGTTCTGCTGCTCCTCCTCCAGGCCGTCCGACACCTTGTGGACACACTGGAGCAGCTGGTGACGCAGCACCTGCAGGATGTTGTCCGGCAGCAGTGACATCACCGGGGGAACCTCCTCCAGCCTGGGACACGTAGGGAGAGAAGAGTGTCACAGAGAACACAGAGACAGGCGTAGAGACTCGGAGAGGCACAGAGACACAGAGAAACAGAGATACGCAAGGAGACACGCAAAGACAGACATACAGATGTGGAGTTACTGCAACTGTGAAGCATGGGGTAAACAATCAGAGCTTGTCAGAGTTAGCCTGAAAGAGCCACAATGTAAGCATATAAGTTGCAGAGTTAGCCTGTAAGAGTTACAGAGTGAGTCCGTAAGAGTCGGAGAGTGAGTCTGTAAGAGTTACAGAGTTAGCCTGTAAGAGTCAGAGAGTTAGTCTGTAAGAGTTACAGAGATAGCCTGTAAGAGTCAGAGAGTTAGTCTGTAAGAGTTACAGAGTTAGCCTGTAAGAGTCGGAGAGTGAGTCTGTAAGAGTTACAGAGTTAGCCTGTAAGAGTCAGAGAGTTAGTCTGTAAGAGTTACAGAGTTAGCCTGTAAGAGTCAGAGAGTTAGTCTGTAAGAGTTACAGAGTTAGTCTGTAAGAGTTACAGAGATAGCCTGTAAGAGTTAGAGAGTGAGTCCGTAAGAGTCGGAGAGTGAGTCTGTAAGAGTAAGTCAGTTAGCCTGTAAGAGTTGGAGAGTTAGCCCGTAAGAGCTGGAGCTAGCCTGTAAGAGTTAAAACCTTTATCCACTGAGGAATGTTAAAAGGTAATTCCAAGCTAATCTTTTCGACCATTTTCATCACCTTTCCCACAGTCACCCACACAAGCTGCATTCACACAGGCACACACGCATGTATTCACAAACATTTACTCATACATGGATGCGACCATTAAAACATGTGCCCATTTGCCTCTGTATGAGTATGTTGTATATTTGGTTGCATATATTTGATGTGTGTGCACGTGATTTTGTATGTTTGTGTCTGCCTGTGCGTGTTTGTGTTTTTGCCTCGTACAAACGTGTATGTGAATGCATGTGTGCGTATGAGTGTCTGCCTGCGTGTGTGTGCATGTGTGTATGTATGTACGTGTGTGTATATACGTGTGTGTGTGTGTGTGGGTGCGCGCGTGTGAGTGTGTGTGTGTGTGTGCATGTATATGTGTGTGTGTGTGTGCATGCATGTGTGTATGTATGTACGTGTGTGTGTGTGTGTGTGTGTGTGTGCACGTGTGTATGTAGGTACGTGTGTATATACGTGTGTGTGTGTGTGTGTGCGTGTGCGTGTGCATGTATGTGTGTGTGTGTGTGCGCGTGTGCATGTATGTGCGCGCATGTATGTGTGTATGTGTGTGTGTGTGTGTGTGTGTGTGAGTATGTGTGTGTGTGTGTGTGAGTATGTGTGTGTGAGTGTGTGCATTCTATGACAGTGAGCCACACTGCCCAGGGAAAACAGCACAGCTGCAGCAGTGGGGGTAGGGAACAGCACAGTGGATCTAATGGGATTTAATCCGTTTCTCACACTGCACACTCCCCCTCTCCAATCCCCGCATCTCTGAGTGTTACATAACCTAATCTGACTGGGCACTTCAGCAGTCATGTGACCGTCACTGGGCGAGTGCATCCTCTCACAGTCTATTCCTCTCTCCCGCTCGCTCTCACTTTCTCTCGCACACACACAGGAGAAGGTAGACATTAATTCCATCAACTACAGCTGATGATGTCATCTCTCTGGGACCCTCTGCCTGCCTTTGCCATCCTCTGCCTGCCTGTCCCCCCCTACCTACAGCTCGTCCCCTTGCGCACAAGCCCACCTTTTTCATGAAAGTTTCATGATGAAACCAAGAAATGCACTGACTGGTTGGCTGGTGTGACTGACTGGCACGAGAGCCAATAGCAGGGGGTCCTGACCTTGTGGGCGGTTTCTCGAAGTCCACGTCCAGACATCTCTCATAGGAGCTGAGGAAGATCTCCAGCCACAGCTTCAGGTAGTCTGGGTCCTTCTGCAGGGGGAAGGGAGGGGGCAGTGAGAGAGGGCCCAGGACACAGAGGCTGCCCGCGCTGCGCGCCATGGCAACGGCGGAGACTGGCATGCGGAGAGGCGGCGCAGGGAGCAGGTTGGTCCAGGTATGCGCACACCTGTAGGCTCAGAACAGGCTCAGCCACATTCCCAGAGTCTGCCCCACAGACATTCCCAACATACCAAGAGCACAACACAGAGCACACACACACTGGGAGGGAGGGAGGGAGAGAGGGAGAGAGAGAGAGAGAGAGAGAGAGAGAGAGAGAGAGAGAGAGCGAGAGAGCGAGAGAGCGAGAGAGAGACACAGACAGAGAGAGAGCGAGAGAGAGAGAGAGAGAGAGAGAGAGAGAGAGAGAGAGACACAGACAGAGAGAGAATGGGACAGACACACAAAATGTAAAAAATATAGTGAGGCAAGAACACCAGCTCTTTAAAGTAAAAGACATGTGCACTGAATCTGAGATGCTCTTAGTGATAGAGAGACTGCCATTCCTCTTAGGAGACCTCTTATGGACCACGGCCAATTTCATACACTTGTCCTTAAGATGCAGAGTTTTCCTTCTTCACTGGGCATGTTTACTGTAGTCCAATTTGTCATTGCCAAAACACATAAACAGATAAACTGATAGGCAATGTAAGCATATCCTCGCCGTGCCATTCTGAGAGAGAGAGGCGGGGGAGAGAGAGACAGAACGCAGAGGAGCACTCTGTACAGGGCACACAGTTAAGGAACGGCTGGGAGGATGTGAGGGCCATGTAAACATAACCTTTACAACAGGAAGCACTTTAACAGCCAGTCCGGATGACATCACCAGGAGAGAGAGAGTGTGAGCGAGAGACAACAGCACTACTCAGTTTGAAGCGCAGAGTTCGACGATTGGCCACTGAGATCTGCTGGCTGTGAGAACACGCACACGCACCACAAACACACACGCACATAAACACACAAACGCACACCACACACACACACGCACATAAACACACAAACGCACACCACATACACACACGGAAATACATATAAACCAAGAAATACAGACATGCATGCGCACAAACGAATACACAGACACAGAAATACAAACACACACAGAACTGCATAGGAGGATTCTACATAGACAACAGGAATGCAGCAAATGGCACCAAAAGTGCTTCAGCCCGCCTAAATAAATAAAAAACAGGAGAAAACAGGCGCCTCACAGCCAGAACAGAAGGATCCTGTCCCAGGCTGCTTCACAGGGACTAACCTGAAATAAGAACAACTGGAGCTCCAAAGCTCAGAAAAAAGCACAGTGCTCCAGCTCCTCATTTCAACACAGTCCCTGTGAAGTACGGCAGGTATGGATCCTTCTGCATGCATTCTACACACACGCGCAAGGAAGGAGAGAACACACGCACGCACGCACACACACACACACACACACGCATGCAAGGAAGGAGAGAGAACACACGCACGCACACACACACACACACGCACACACACGCGCAAGGAAGGAGAGAGAACACACGCACGCGCACACACACACACACACGCAAGGAAGGAGAGAGAACACACGCACGCACACACACACACACACGCACAAGGAAGGAGAGAGAACACACGCATGCACACACACACACACACACGCAAGGAAGGAGAGAGAACACACGCACGCACACACACACACGCGCCCCCTGAAAAACAAGGACCTTTGGACGGGAGGCATCCTGTTGCACAAGAGTGGACTTACTAACTGCTGAAGATCAGGCTCCTGACTCATCACAGAGGCTCAGATCTGACCTATCGCACAGAGATCTGATATCACTGGAGCGGTCTCATTGGCCGGGGCGGTCGGGGCTCACGGGAGAGGTCCGTCGACCCGCAGTCGCACCGTTCGCAGGGCTCCTTAATGCACGGCATGTGACCCGCTCTCTCCACACACTGGTGGCCCCCGTCACATGACCGCCCTTCCTGCAGCCCGGCCGCATCCGTCACATGACCCGCCCCCCGAGCGGGCAGGGAGGGAGGGGGCCGGAGGGCCCGCACGGCTGCCCTCTCAGCCCACAGGTGCAGAGCGCCCGCCCCCCCCGTGACTCAGGAAGTGAAACCGCGAGGCCGTTTGCTGTAAACCACAGGCAGCGGTCCAGAGCAGGGACAAACCGGTCTGGCGCACAACATGCAAATGTTTCCATCGTGACCGTGTACAGAAAACAGTACTGCGGGGAAACAGTAGGCAGCAGGAGATGGGGGCCCTGCGGGGGTGCTCAGAGTTATAATCTCAGCACACTGACAGCATGATGCTCTGAAGCTACGGACAGCAGTCTGCAGTGTTCAGTAGCTTACGAACCGCCCGGCGTGTTCAGGCGCTCTTATAGCTGAGCGCTGCGAGTCCTCACGCAGCAGCAGGAAGGCAGGCAGCCAGAAGGGCGAGCTTTACCCTGCCTCCAGCCCCCCGCCTCCAGCCCGAGCTGCTTTTCCGTTCAGCCACACGTCCCTGTCCCTGCCCCTGCCTGAGGTCAGCACAGGCAGCTGCACCGGCTCTGAGCTGAAGCTGGGGAGAATGGGAGGAGCTGGGACGCCAGTCTGTCCCCCGGGGGCGGGGTTACGCACTCAGTATTGGGCCATTTGCTTCACAGACGTCCTTATAGCAGGACTTACACACCTTGCACTGCAGCATGCAATGACTTTGTGTGCTAGTGGTTGTTTTTTAACTGAAGCACATCAAGTTAAGTACAGTGCACCACAGTACAGCGGTAATGTCCCAGAGGGGATTTGAACCTGCAACCTCTCGATAACAAGCCCTCTCCCCAGGGAGTTACACTACATAGGCACCCATTACTTCAGTAGGATGCACCTTCTGGGTGTTCCCTGCTCGCTGTGTAAAACTGTCACATCAGTCAGCAGTGCTGCTACACAGAGCCCTGCTACACTCACACAGAGCACAGAGCACAGAGCCCTGCAACACTCACACAGAGCACAGAGCCCTGCTACACTCACACAGAGAACAGAGCCCTGCTACACTCACACAGAGCACAGAGCCCTGCAACACTCACACAGAGCACAGAGCACAGAGCCCTGCAACACTCACACAGAGCACAGAGCCCTGCAACACTCACACAGAGCACAGAGCACAGAGCCCTGCAACACTCACACAGAGCACAGAGCACAGAGCCCTGCAACACTCACACAGAGCACAGAGCCCTGCAACACTCACACAGAGCACAGAGCCCTGCTACACTCACACAGAGCACAGAGCCCTGCAACACTCACACAGAGTACAGAGCACAGAGCCCTGCAACACTCACACAGAGCACAGAGCCCTGCAACACTCACACAGAGCACAGAGCCCTGCTACACTCACACAGAGCACAGAGCCCTGCAACACTCACACAGAGCACAGAGCACAGAGCCCTGCAACACTCACACAGAGCACAGAGCCCTGCAACACTCACACAGAGCACAGAGCACAGAGCCCTGCTACACTCACACAGAGCACAGAGCACAGAGCCCTGCTACACTCACACACAGCAAAGAGCTCAAAGCACCAATGCAGGGGGTTCAATCTTGTGTACACCCAAGAAAATGATTAACCTGCCCTCGGTGACCTGATCACTGCATTCTGAAAGGCACACTGCATCACACAGGGATGACTCAACGCTGAGCGATGTGGTGTCATTCAGCGCAGACCGCCCTCACACCGCTGAGCCGCAGGGCGAGAGCGGGGAAAGGAAAGCTGGCGCGGCGTTCTCAGAGGGCGGCGCGCTGGCAGAAATGAAAGGGTGAGTGTGCGTGAGCCCTGAGGCAGCCCTGGCAGGGCACTGACCTCCATCGCCCGCACATCTCAACAGCACTGAGCCCAGTTAACTCCTACAGCCAACACACAAGTGTTCATCCAGCCAGACACGTTATCCCAAGCATCTCAGTTTTTAAAATGCCGTCCTGCTCGGTCCTTGTGATTTGGTGCTGTAATGCAGTCCCCGCTAAGCTTTTCATCGACACCTGAGGAAATGCAGGTAATCTGCACTGAACTACGGGAGCTTGATGTGTGGAACACACAGAAATGGCTGCTTATACTCTCAAGATAAAATTTTAAAAG
>CM077298.1:12532724-12612724 GCA_039654925.1 Anguilla pacifica
TCGTTGGATGCCATTATCAACACCGCGTGTTGCAGACAACATATACCCAAACGAGCCTATTTTCACAATCCACAACTCCTCATCTTTAGGTCTGTTTGTCCTTTGCTAGGCGTTCGACATTACCGGGTAGGTTTTTACCAACAGTATCACATCCGCTGTGGATCTCAAAAGGACCCAACACAGTCGACACCACGAGAAGAGACCCTGTTTTAAGGGTGTCAACAATAAAATATCCTACTCCATGGTGGGTTCCCCGTCGGACTGGATTAATTCCATTAGCGTGAATTCAAAGCCCTTTGTTGGTTGGTGTGAACTTCCATACTGAATTATGCATTCCCTGATGACTTGCTCTCGGGGCTCCCGTTTCCTGATGCACTGTCACGGTCCAAGTCTTCGGTTTGCTTCTCTGGATGAGAATATCGTTTTTTCTTGTTCTTCTTTCCGTTTCGTGACAGAGCACTTTTAAGGAATCGCCCTGTATCCAACGGGAGAACGAGAAATGTGTAGGTAGTACTGATGACAGCGTCAACAGTGTCAACACAAGGAAGCAAAATTACATTTAAGTTACGCATAACATGACTTAATATTTTAACGGACATTTACGTCTTCCTGGTAGATCGTCTTAACATTTATCAACTACAAATAAATCATATTGAAGAAAACTTTTCTAACATAAATAATATGTCAGGTTCTGTTTCATCTGAAGCATTTCTCGCAAGCTACTTTAGACTATGTGTGACATGGTTAGCTGTAAACTGGAGAGCAAAGAGTGTTGCAGTTTTTATGCTATAATTCACTAAGTTAGTTCATTTGTAGCAAGCCATCCATAACATCTTCACCAGCGATAAAGGGCCGAAGCTAATCAACTATGACTAATTATTTTCACTGCGACGTTCTAGGTTACATCCATTGTTTGTTAACGCTATCAAGTTGGTTGGTTTACTAACGCCAGCAAGCGAAGTACGCTACTTTGCCGGTGGAAACGCACCATATTTAACGTTAAGTAGCCAATTGTACTGAAATGACGTTACGACATATTAGCATTCAACTGTTGCCAAACAATCTTAGAAATATCACCAAAATAAAAACATAACATATTAGCTAGCTAGACTAAATGAATATATCGAAGACACTTGTGATGTTGGCTAACCAACAACCTTCCATTGTAAGGAACTTAATTTGTGGAAACGACTTAGCAATTTGCTAATGTTAGTAGGTAAAGAAAAGTGCTTGTTTTTGTACAGCCTGTCTAAGCAGCAAGCTAACGATTGCCAACTTTTGACATGAACAGCAGCGTCTCCATACATACAGTAGCTACGATGGTTGACATACCGACAAGCACCATTGAGATTCAATATTAACGAGACAGCTAGCCGTTTACTGAAAGCGTTCAGTGAACTCAACCTACTGACCTCAACTAATTTGTTAACTAGTAACTAAAGTAAATTTGTTAGGTAAATAACGTTACAGTCTAGTTGTAGCTAACTGTTACACTGTCAGTATTAAAATGCTGGAAAAAGGCTACGTTTTACACATATAATACAAGGCAACAAATACGTGTCGTCGTTTGCTAACGTTAATTACCTGCCTGCTTTGGCTCGCAAACTGTGTCTTCAAGACAGTATATTTTCAGTCTTCTTAGGCGAAATACTTCGTTTTTAAACGGCAAAATAGCGCATGGAAAAACTTCAGTTAAGTTGGACACAATCGCCGTTTCTCACTGAGCTCTTCGGTGACGAGACAATCCTTCGAAGTAACCCATACCAGCCCAGGGCGCTTTACAGAGTACAGTGCACGCGCAAAACAACTCTGTTGTAAACTTCCAAGTGCCAACCAGGTGAGGTGGTTAGTGCCGAGAAGGTATTGCAGGGTGCAGCCTGCATTCAGGGAAAGTCATGACAGGATGAGAGCAAGGTGGTGGTTTTTGTTGAGTTTCTACAACGCTAATGCATTTGCGACAGTTTACGCTTGCTTTACGTTGACGATGTGGAGCCCACGGGTCGCTAAGGGTGGGTCTCGGTTTCTGCCTGCTCGGCAGTGATCGACCGCCCCCGACTGGTAGCCATTTCAGAGACACTTCCAGGGCATTTACGATCTTATGTGTATCAATCTGTTATCGATCCAACCAATACCAATAGATATAATAAAGATCGTAAGTAAATTCTTGTATTGGAATGTGTTCACGTGCATCCTCCATTACCGTTTCTTTGGAAAGGAGGCCATCTACCGTCAAAACGGTGTTATTGCGCCTCACATGCTTTTCGTGTCTCCACAAGTCGTCTCCAACACTGCCACATTGCATGACGCTTTCTTAATGGACGTAAAATAACCTTGACTGCTCGAAATGACGATTGCAATAAACGCTCCTGACTTGAAAGCCATGTCAATAGGCTAACAATGAATTTCAAAATGGTTCTGCAAGAAAGAGGCGACTCCCTGTCAGGAAAAATCCATATTAAAGTGAAATAAATATAAAGTAATCAATTTTTCTTTCACTGGAGAGAAGATTTTTTTAAGCGGTCTTTGATTTACAATGCTTTGCGTATGGGCGCGCGAGCGCGCGCTTGTAGTCTCCGCATGACGCGAGGAAGAATGTAGATTGGCGGTCCCACGTGTCGGGGGGCCTTAATTGAGTCAAAAAAGCTTTCTCTGGGCGAAAGGGGTGAAATCACCAAGGGACGGGCTAATTCTACTTGCCTGGACACCAAGGAACTGCGAGAGACAAAGCTTGTTCAGTCACAGACAGCAAACGTCAAAGATAAAAAAACACATGAAACAAGCTCAATATACAAACCTGATACTCAGATTGGACTGCGTGGGTACGGGTTATATATATATATATATATATATATATATATATATATATATATATATATATATATATATATATATATATATATATATATATTCTTAAATAGCGTAAATCAACAAAACCACCGTTTAGTGTTTCACAAGACACCTGAGCTGGTGGATCTAAGCTTATAACAGGGATAGTATGGTGTAACAATGTAAGAAATATAGGGTGGTGCCAGATCACACAAGGCCTTGTAGGTCCTGGGTGTCATGCACTGGGTGTCATACCACAAATGGGGATTTTGGGACAATCCAACGAGACAAACACAACCCCAAGATTTCAGACAGAAAGTAAAGGGTGGGCCAGATGGTCATTAATGTTAATACTGAAACCATTGTATTTCCTGATGTTATGCTGGGCTCTCATAAATAGAACTTAACTTGAATTTAACTGCAGCAAATTAGACAACATACAGCTTTAAATGTCACCAAAAAATGCAGTCAGGGTTGATGTTGTAACATTCAAAAATATGATCAGATGAATGTGCATTTTTGGACAAAATTATATTGAGGAAACTGTGTATTGTGTTATTGGTTGCAATGCGTTTACTTATTTTCTACTTTCATTCTGAACAAAAAGCTCTCTGCGTCACCCTGCACAAGTGACAAATGTATAACAAGCAATACAAAGAAGCTAATATACGGGAATGTTAAACTTATTGTCTTAAATGTTTTTTTGGTCATAACTGCTCTTCTATAAAAAAGAATGACAAACATTTTAGAAACAAAATAAGAATATATTTTGAAAAAAGTTCATACATTTAATACATTTTTATATTTCAAAAACACAACAGAAAAGGTCTCTCATATATACGGTATTGGTTTCACAGAAAAGACTGTATGTTTCTAAACAGTACAACGGTTTCCATAAAGTACAATAATTCATATTTATCCCCATCAGTCAAATGCACATTTTCAGAGGGATTTTAGGGTAGGGTCAGCACAATGGGCTGTGTTGATGTTTTTTTGGTTGCGTTCCAGGACATATTAACTAAAATCCAGACAAAAATGAGGAATTAGTTTAATTTGGACAGTGAGACACCGAAGAGAGACCCTGCATTCAACAAGGAGCTAACCGGTGATTTCAAATTGAAGCTTCTATTTTGTTTCCAAAAAAGTGATTTTTCACTGTGGATTACCCAGGGATTGTTTTTAAAAGTTAGAACCAAATAGTACATTTATTAAAATGATTTTTAACAGCCAAATGATTGTCAACTTACTCATTTTCTTGGTGTCTTCCCCTTTGGTAGCCATTTGTGTTACATACCTTTATAGACTGTTGGGTTACGTTAGCGATCATTTGTGGTGAACAGGTTAAAAAAAAAAAAGGCTGATTATGTTCTCGAATGTTAGCTGTCATTAAGCCAATGTTCCACCATGTTGAGTACATGTCTGCATTGTGAACATGAACTTTAACAGCTCCGGGCTCCCAGTATACCTCATGGTGACAACGGCACCGACTTCACATCTTTCACACGTGCTGCACTTTTGAACTGCCCTGTGCCCACTGTCCACTGTCAGGGACGCGCGTTATAAATGAAATGGCTGGAGGAGGCCAAACTGAAGGACACTTGTTGGCAGTGGGTTAATCACAGCTCAGGTGTGAAAAGCAGCTACACGCAGGTAGAGCACCTGTGCAGGTTTCACCCAATCAGCCACCGTGGGTGCGCATGTTTACAAAACAATAGAAAAGTTGATCTGAGAAAAAAAGTGGAAATAGAACGCTGCATAATGTTTGGGCTTCCTGTGTGATTTTCCTGAAGTAGAGGTGGCTGGCCGAGGTGGGGGAGAGGGAGGGGAGATGGAGGTGGGGTTGCTAGGAGAAGTCCCACATGCTTTCCTCAGAGTCCACAGGGGGGGAGGGGCTGTGGCAAGAGGGGGCGGGGGGACAGGATATGGGCGTGTCCTGGGGGCTGGAGAAGGGTACGGCAGGATACATCAGGCTGAGGAAGGAGTCTCGCGTGTGTCTCTTAACCTGCAGAGCCACGTGCATGAGCACGCGCGCACACACGCACACACGCACACACACACGCACACACACAGATACCACAACACACACACACACACACGCATACGGATACACACACACACACAGATACCACAACACACACACACACACACCACAACGCGCACACACACGGATACACACACACACACAGATACCACAACACACACAGACACATAGATAACACAAAAAAACATACAAAACAACAACACAGCAGCAAGTTACGAAGGCAGAAGACATACAACCGACACCGTTTAACAGACATAAGATGAGGGTGTTTAAAAATAAAGAAGGAAATGATTCTGCAGGCTGTATGAGGAGATGAGGAGACCCACCTGTCTGAAGAAGGCATGAGTCAACAGTGCTGAGGCAGAGGGTCTGTGTGGTACAAGAATACACCTACATCACACCTACATCACATGCGCATCACACCTACATCACATCCATATCACATCCACACCTACATCATACCAAAATCACATCACATTCACACTGCATCTACATCATACCCACATCACATATAAATCACATCCACATCACACCTACATTGCACCTAATTCATATCAAAATTACATCCACATCACACCTACATCATATCCACATCACATCTACACCACATCTACATCACTTTCACATCATATCTATGTCACATCCATGTCACAAGTCATATACTGAGAAACAACAAACAAACACCATCACAACATTCTACCTACATTGCAACCATCACATCAAAATAATACCATGCATTCATTCACAGCTTTCAAAACCCAACATACCATGTCAAATATCCCTCACCCCACTTCCACAATCAGAAGGTTCATATTACACATTGAGAACCAGATGACTACACAAGGCCAGAGTCATCATATAACACTGGTTCAGAAAGTAAAAGTCCTCCCCAGTATTTTGTTCCAATAACCTGGATTTGCTAATTAGCACAACTCTTCAGCCAGGAGGCAGAACTCATTAGTGAAATCAGCTGGCTGAGTTTATGGGTGGAAGAATCACATGGCAGGACTATTACTTTCTGACCGCTTGACTTTCCACCTCTGTTTCAGCCAACACGTTCAGATCCAGACAAGCCAATCACACACTGAACCAGCAGGACAGGTCCGCTCACCTGCGGTCTGGCTGTGGCTGCAGACACACCTCCACCAAGTTGTGGAGGGTGGCCGAGTGGTTCTTGGGGGCGGGGCTTTGGGGGCGCTCGGTGGTGGCGGTTCGGGTCAGGCTCCCCGTTGCCACGCTCTCCCCGATGCCCGAGTCCACCCCAGACCGGGACACCTTCAGCCCCCCCAGCTCCCCCAAGGGGAAAGGGGTCACATCCAGCAGGCAGCAGTGAGACCCCCGCAGCTTCTGTAACAGCATCTGCATGGAGGAGGGGGTGGGGGGCAGAGAGAAGCCTATTATTATATTACGTCACATTATTGGCTTATCCAGAGTGACCTACACAACGGTCATTTTATTTATTTGACATACCATCTCTTTATACAGTTGGACACTTCCTTGCCTTGTCAGGGGCAATAACAGATGCCCCAGCCCCACCTGGGATTTGAACTGAAATTAAGGGCAGGTCCCTAACCATTTTACAGAGACAGAGGGGTGCAGTGTCAGTATAGGGGTACAGAGGGGTGCAGTGTGTTTTGGGGTACAGAGGGGTACTGTACCTGAGTAGGGTGCATATTCTGGAAGGGCACCCTTCCACTGACCAGCTCACAGACGACAATCCCCAGACTGTAGATATCTGACTTCTCTCCGTATCCATGTAGGTCCTGAAGAGAGCAGTGGTACAGCCCTGACTTAGCACAATAAGGCTGTTCCTCGAGAGCGCTCACTTAGCACCGCGAGGCTGTTCCTCTAGAGCGCTTACTTAGCACACTGGGGCGGTTCCTCTAGAGCGCTCACTTAGCACACTGGGGCTGTTCCTCTAGAGCGCTCACTTAGCACACTGGGGCTGTTCCTCTAGAGCGCTCACTTAGCACCGTGAGGCTGTTCCTCTAGAGCGCTTACTTAGCACAGTGAGGCTGTTCCTCTAGAGCGCTCACTTAGCACACAGGGGCTGTTCCTCTAGAGCGCTCACTTAGCACCGTGAGGCTGTTCCTCTAGAGCGCTCACTTAGCACAGTGAGGCTGTTCCTCTAGAGCGCTCACTTAGCACACTGGGGCTGTTCCTCTAGAGCGCTCACTTAGCACAGTGAGGCTGTTCCTCTAGAGCGCTTACTTAGCACAGTGAGGCTGTTCCTCTAGAGTGCTCACTTAGCACACTGGGGCTGTTCCTCTAGAGCGCTCACTTAGCACACTGGGGCTGTTCCTCTAGAGCGCTCAGTTAGCACACTGGGGCTGTTCCTCTAGAGCGCTCAGTTAGCACAGTGGGGCTGTTCCTCTAGAGCGTTCAGTTAGCACACTGGGGCTGTTCCTCTAGAGCGCTCAGTTAGCACAGTGGGTGTGGTGCTCTCACCTGTCTGAGCAGCTCAGGGCTGAGCCAGGGTAGCAGGGCGGGGCTGTGTTGGGGCATGTCGAACACGGTTCTCACTCTCTTGCCGTCACGCACCATGCTGTAGAGGCTGTGGAGGCCGGACAGGTACACATGGCCCTCACCTGACAGCAGGATGTGGCTCGCTTTCACACCCCTGAGGGAAGAGCACAGGTCACAGGCCAGCCCACACACCCTGCCTGGGTCTCATCTGAGCCTCGACCTGAGCCTCTACTGGAGCCTACCTAAGCCTATATGTGAACCTATATCCGAGCCTGTAACTGAGCCTATGCCCATATTATCAGCCGTGCCTCTTCTCTCCCTCACCTGTGCACATAGCCCATGTGATGCAGGTACTCCAGAGCCTTCAGGACACCGTGCAGCAGGTACGCAATGAGAGACTCACTCATCCCATCAGGGAAATAGGTCCGGAGCAGAGCATCAGCAGAACCTGAGAGAGGGAGAGGGAGAGACAGAGAGTGTGAGTGAGTGGAGTGAGAGTGAGAGAGAGAGAGGGAGAGACAGAGAGTGTGAGTGAGTGGAGTGAGAGAGAGGGGGGGGGGGGAGTGCAAGCAGTAAGTTCATCATGAGTTAGTTATACATTTTTATGTGTGCAGGGGCATCACAGTGGGGGGAATAGTGGAACCGATGACCCAGGGGGCCCCAAGGCATGGGGGGACTCAAAGGGACCGGACTAAAAAGCTTGCTTTGATCTATCATTTAAAGGGGGCCCACAGAGACTGCATATGCACAGGGCCCAGAATTTCATGCCACACTACGTGTGCGCACGTGTGTGTTCTAAAATAATTTGGCAACGCTAAATAGCTCCTGTTATGCTAATGAAGTCCATTTGACTCCTTAAGAAAGGGAAGACGGATCTCTAAGTTGTGTTTTGCGGTTTAACCTGGTTCTGGATAACTGAAACCTATTTTTGGAACACCTCTGAGTATGCCTCTAATTACCCATTGTCCCATTTCAATAATGAGGCCTGAGAAAGGGGGACCTCCATTAGCGATGCGCTCTAGCGCTCTACTCTCATTTCCTGCAGTCACAACAAGCCCTTAACAATCCCAGCAGCGCATCACTCATCATCTGAGAAATACATTACATTCTGTTACAGTAAAAAGGCAATATTAAACAACTTACTGCAACAGACATACATTTTTTTAATGTTACAGAAACCCAATTGTTATTATTATTATTACTCGTTCCCACTAGTTTGCACACGACTGTGATCACATTGTGAAGCCACACATTAATATAGCTGGCTGTTTTCAGGAGACGTTTAGTTTCCCTTGGTACAGAAACCTCAGTCATGCTGCATCTGGGACCCGCGTCTGCAACCACCCTGGGAAAGAGTCCAGTTCCCTACGTTCTACACCGCCATCGCCCATGCCAATTACAGTACAGACCAGGCAGAGCATCACCAAAACAGACACTCAGCACCTGGCGATGTCTATGGGTCGCAGACTTCAAGCAGTCATTGCATGCAAAGGATATCCGACCAATTAATATTTCCCAAACATTATGATGCCCTGAAATAAAGGGGGGGGGGGGGCTATGTATAAAAAGTCCTGAAATTTCTGCACCATGAAACCAGAATTTATAAAATACCCCGAGAATCTGCCACAATTTGATTTTTTAAATTCCAAATATAAAATTGTGGAGTCCAGAGCCAAATCAAGTATTTGTCCCAAACGTTATGGAGGGTGCAGTGCTCCTGCTGGCTCTGACTCCCACAGTGCTGGGGAGGGGGCAGGGGTGGTGACTCGGGGAGAACGCTGAGACGGAGGAACCCACCGTAGCTCATGAGCGGCGTGAGGACCCACAGCTGGCAGGAGCGGCTGAACACCAGGCGGGAGGTCAGCAGGTTGGGGTGCAGGAAGAGCCGGGACAGCAGCACCTCGTTCTGGGGAGGAGAGGGGGGAGGGCAGGCGGTGAGGTGAGAGCGGGCCGGCGCGGGTACAGGCTGGCACGGGTACGGCGGCGGTGCCAGGCCTCACCAGCAGCTGCAGCAGCTCGTCCTCGGTGCACTGGTCCAGGTCCGTGCTCTTCAGCGCCACCAGCCTGCCGGAGGGCACGTGCCGCGCCATGCACACCTGGCTCAGGTTGTTGAAGCCGCGACCTGTTCACACAGCGCACAACAAGGGAGGGCCGGGGGGGGGGAGGGGGGCAGAGAACATTCACTTCTCTAATTGTCTAGTGTAGGGATATCACTGAACAACATCTCCTATTGTATTCATTTTTCTTAAATTGGAACAAAACAAGCCTGTGACCACGAGACCTTGTGGGAAATTAAAGAACACAGGAACACAGAGAAACAGTAAATGAGGAAACATGGAGGAACAAAGAATATCTCCCGGTTACCCAATTAGAACGAAAATGAAAATACAAAAATGAAAATACAAAAATAAAAAAACAGAGAAAACGAGAACAGGAAAACAATTCTCAACACTGAAATATAACAATCAATAAGCCAACACGAGGGATCTCAGCTTTCCTATTACATGCAGATCCAGCACACAGGGGGACAGCAGGAGAAGGTTTCCTTTCCAGAGTGAACAACAGATAATGTGTGAGAAACTGTGCGCGGGACACAGGGGGCTACTGTAAGCTGTAAGACAGGTGCTTCACAGAAGAGAGATACAGGTGCTTACACTCCAGTCACCTGGGCACTGAAGGGAAAGTGCACAGCTCTACCAAGGGTTTGACCAATAAACTGCCTGAATCAAAACGCTGTGGGAAGCCATTACATAATCCCTTTAGAAACAGCTGCGCAGCCATGCGAACTGGGGAAGTGGTCCTCCTAGGGGAGTGACCGCTGCAGCTGGCCCCACCTGTCGAAATATCCTTCCCACGGGAGAAGGGGGAGGGGCCAAAGAAGCTGCTTCAACAGAAATTGCTGGGGAGACGGAGGGAGACGGCACCTGCTCTCTGTCTGGCTACCTGCACCTTCACACAAAGAGTCATAGTGCTTGCCACACAACACAATTCTGCATGTATAGACAGTGTAAAAATGTGGTCTTTTTGTATGTAAATATAATAATAAATATACTTCACAGCAGTATAAAAACAAATAGATTTCAATGTGTGAAGCAGGAATTGCAATTCTTTAAATATAATTTGAATATATGCCTGCAAATTATGAAGTGCTGTAATATTTTGATAATGTTTTAATGAAACAGGATAAATTTGTTGCACAATATTAGGTGTGGGGTGGCAGTGTAGTATGATAGGTAAGGAACTGGTCTTGTAACCTAGAGGTTGATTCCCGGATAGGACATTGTTGTTCAGCAAGGTGCTTAACCTCCATTGCTTCAATATCCAGCTGTATAAATGGATGTAAATGCTACTTTAAAAAGCTGAGTAAGCTGCTCTGGATATGAGTGTCTGCTAAATGCTTGTAATATAATGTAATGTAATGTGTGATAGGGCAATGGGGTTTCTCACTAATCATTCCTAATCAGACACAAAAAGCATAGGAAAGCAGTGCCAGGAACATTCCACTCCCATTGATAAAAAGCTGAATCAAACTGCACACGTGCAATGCAGCACTGCCCTAATGTCTGAGAGCACAGCCTGGTCTTTGGTCTTCCCCCTTCCCCCCTCCCCCCCTCCCTCCTTCCTGCTTCACTTCCATCCCCTGTCCATGGGGAGGTGTGAGGTCAGATACACCGCACATACCACCACCCCTGATAGGAAGCGTGCTATGATGACATGCTCAGCACCACAGACTGGATCATGGAGAACCATCTGGAAGCTGAACAAATACGGCCATGCCAGGGTCCAGTGGGAAACTGAGGTTCAGTGAACGACCCTTCAGAAACAAACACACTGTACACAGAAGCAGAAAGCACACAACAGTGCTTCTAGGCTCGAAAATGACTTAAAGAATTAAGGTAACATTATGGCCAAGCATGGGTCAGTGGACATAAACTCATAGCTTAAAAAGCTCTCAGCCTAAGCACTTCACTTTGGAACAAGCACTTCTGAAAAGTACCATGCACAGTATCCTAAAGCACAGTATCCACAATGCACAGAATTCCCAATGTTTCTTCCATTTACAATGATTTCAATGTATCCACTATGTCACATTGTAAAAGGCAAAACCCCCTCCAGCATAGGGTATAATAGAGATTCAGCACTGAGCTGAGTATGTAGAGCTCTGCCACTGCCTGAGGAACAGGAAGTGACATCAATGGACCTTCGAATGTACTGACCTCTTTGGGTAAACTCCTGCTTTAAGTGCATGTCTGCTGGTGGTGTGTAATTCCTTTTTTTGCAGCACAGTTATGATTGCTATTTCAAATCGGACCTCTTGATTCACTACGGTAAACAGCTGCTCTGGCAACACAAGTGTGCTTCTGTCTGTCCAGCAAAGAGCTTCAATCAAACTGCCAGAGAGGTCAGCCATGGGGAGAGAGAGCTGGGACTCACCCAGCTCCAGCAGCAGCTGGTAATGCGAGGCATCGGCGGAGAGGTCGGCCATGTCATCTCGGGCGGCGGCCTTGTGCAGAGCGCTCGTGGAGAGATCGCCGCTCTGCGGAACGCAAAGACGCGGGACCGAGTTACAGCGAGCGCCCGTCAGCGCCCCCCTCCGCGGGGTCTCCTGCCCCCCGCGATCACAGCGCCTCTCAGGAAGCAGCCTCAGCGGCTCAGCCCCCACGCACTGACAGACACAGCGGAATGGCGCTGAAGGACAGAGCTGACATGAACACAGTGCTGATGGCCAATGGCAGGAGCTGATGGAGGGGGGTGTGAAAGCAGCAGGACTGCGGGTTCATAGCTCACCGTAAGCTGGAACACTGACTGTTTGAGTGGACTCCCTGCATAGTTTTAACAGCAGCTGACAGGTGGTGGCGCTGTAGGGCTATCCTGGTCAATGAGGCGGAAGGTGGCACAGTGGGGCCGTACCAGTATCTTACAG
This sequence comes from Anguilla pacifica, assembly GCA_039654925.1. Taxonomy (NCBI): domain Eukaryota; kingdom Metazoa; phylum Chordata; class Actinopteri; order Anguilliformes; family Anguillidae; genus Anguilla; species Anguilla pacifica. The sequence continues at coordinate 12,544,982 of CM077298.1, forward strand.
AGGGGGCACTGCTGGGCTGTGTTGCTGGCTGACAGAGGGGTCACAAATGGACTGTACCACCAACTGACACAGCGAAGGGGGGCAATGTTTGACTGTACCAATAGCTGACAAAAGGGAGCACTATCGGTCAGACCTAATTCATTTTTCACTGAGTGGGGGAGCACTGACCAAGTACTGGTGGCTGACATCCTCATACTGGTCCTCTATGGAGATGGACTGGACCTGGGTTTGGGAGATGCAGGAGCAGTCCTAGGAGAGAGGGAGGAGGGGTGAGAGGCCCAATACCCAGGGGGGAGAAGAGTGGGGAAGAGGGGGGTGGGAGGGTGGGGGGGGGGGGCAGCCAGGCTGAAACGGTGTAGGGGGGTGGAGAGGGCAGTGTTCTGGGAGACAATGCTGAGAGGACAGAGCTGAACCAGAGAGTTTAAGAGGGGGAGGAACTGGCTGACTGCCATTTCCATCATCAAGCTGTGATCCAGAAAACATTCACTATTAAATGCATTACTGTGTCCAATCAGCTGACACTAGCTACAGCCATCCCACTACTAGACAGGATTGTTTACATCGATGTAAAAAAATTTAAAAAAAAATTGATAGAGGATAAATGTTACAAACAGAGGTCAATATACTCGTACAGGAAGACAGATAGAATTTCACCCGGGTTCGAATTCCGGTCACTTTCTGCCAAGACGTATAGGAACTAAAAGCTCATTAATATCAATCAATACTACACTGTGTAGCCTACTACAAAAACAGTTCTGACAGAGAAAATATTGAAATCTCACCAAGAAAGACATGGAATCCTTTTCTTCGTTCGAATCACTTCACGCAAGGGCATTTATCCTTTAGCACGAGACGCTGAAAACGAGGGGAAGAGTGTTAGACTGCCGGTGAAGAAGAAGAAATCAATGGCAAAGCGAGCTCCCATTTCATATGCCTCTCGAGTTCCGGTCGCTAATTCCCCACGGCTTCGTCCTTCTGAATGTGGGGTAAACGCTGCAGTGTGCGTGCTCACTCTTGTTTGGGTCTTACCTGTTTGGCGTTAAAACGGTTCTGATTTCGCTGCATGATCTCTGAGCACGGACTTCATCAGGCTTCCAGAATCGATTTTCTTATTACGTCCTTTCGGGCACAAGAGGATACAGCAAATAAGATTAAAAGCACTCATCTTCAAATTTTACTTAATGCAGAACAACGGTACGGACAGAATACCAGTCGCAGAGGCTGTCAACCCCGTCTTCAAGTACATAATGCTACCAAGATGCTCCCGTTAATAGTACACGTTCCTTTGCAAACAAATGTAGCCACAATGAACATACCAAGGGCACGATAGGCTATACATATTATTCAATATTTACATAAAAACAATGCATGCATAATTATTTTAGAACACATTTGGTATTTGCTGTGAAACGTCTGCACAACAGCCCGCTGGGTTCGATGAAGCGCATGAATGAAGCTCGCTCCCCGTGTGCGTCCCCTGAATGAGAAAAGGGGGATTGAGGACGGGGAAGGCGAACCGCCTGTTACTTGGCCCTATGTGCTAAACTGTATCAGAATTTTTGTTATTATTGTTGACGGAACGTCGCTATGGTGAGGGACGATGGGGGAATTTTGGATGATTTGTGTATTAGCCTGTTTGTGTACAGATACCCCCTACGAAGTCTTATTTTGTCTGTCTATAAGTCCCTTATTCATTTACATTTGTCTAAAAGTGTACACGTTGGCTACCACCAAGAGAAAATACACTAAATGTCTGATCAGTGGGCGCCCTAACACATAAAACCAGCGAAAGTCCAGTCAGATGTGGATTAATTAAGTATAAAAAATGAATAAGAAAAAAATTAGAGAACTACACTGTGCAACGTTACAGTAACCAAAAGAACAATGGAAGGGTATAGCTGACTAGCATATCAATGTTGAAAAACGATGTCGATAGAATTAACATTTTCCGAGTGTTTTTAAAAATCAAGTAAACTTCTTTTCTTTGTATAGGCTACTAGACGAAACACCACTGCAAGTCACAACTGAACAAAACTGCAACACATTTTTCAGTCAACAAAATTCGAGCTTCCTTGCTAATTTCACAAATATGCCAAAGCAACAAAAGTGGTTTAAACTTTAACTGAAGCAATACTCACGGACATATCTCGACTTTGCTTCAACATTTGACAAACTAGCAACCTTTTCACTTTGAATTTTAAAAATGATTACATATGTTCCATTAAAATTATATCACATAAGTTTTAAAAAATGTAAACATACTGAACTTCAAAGTGAATAGAAGCAACGTTCGCTAATTTGCGAACTAGAAATCTCAGGCTTCAGAGCTGTTCCCAGCTGATTTGACAGTGACGAAAGGTGTAAGAGGACGCAACGTATTGAAAATAAAAGTCTCTTTGTGATGACGACATCACCTCACATCTGTGTTCCTCGGTGGTGTCCAATTTGTCTGTTCATTTTTGTCATTTTACTTCACACTACAGTGCTTTAATAAACGGATAAATTGTTTATATGTTGAGTTTAAATCACGTATTTGCAAAGCTCAATACGTTTTTAAAGAGTAAAAGCCTATATTCCAGAACTGTAGTTAGGAGGCCCTTATTAAACGCGTCAGAAAATTATTGTCTACTTTTGATGACGTCTTGTAGTCATCAGCTTCCCAAAGCCAGCCGCGCCATCCTCCCGGAGTATTTTCGCTAGCTTGCCTGATAACAGACTGGTGGTAGCAAATAGCTGTCTATTGTTTGACTCCGAAGTGAGAGGATGTTATGTAGCTAGTTAGCTGGGATTGCTGTAAAGCGGTAATAAATTATTTCTGAAAGGTATGTGTAATGATTATATTAGTGTGTATGTACCTACATTATTACTTGCAGTAGATGTTTTGTAACGTTAACGCTGTAAAATGCGAAATTAAAACCACAGATATGTTCGTGTTCACATTCATTATGCCATCAGTTGTCAGTTCGCAATTCTGTGTCGGAGATAGACTAACGTTACACATTGTCCAGTTTAATGTCACGCTGTTAGAAGCTACTAGCTCTGGATATATAACATGCAACTAGCAACCTCTCTACAAAATATTCACAATCGATAACGTTAGTTCACGGATTTTGAAGCGAACTGCTAGTGATGCGGGTCCGATATTATTTAACTTCAGCTTGTATGCAAGTAGGTTACTGTAAATTGTGCATCCCTGTTAGCTTATGACGATGGGGTTAACGGACAATCCATTTGTTTGCTAGCAAGATATTGTAACATATCTGTTATTATACTGTAACGTATAAACTAGACTGAACGTATGCAAGTCTGCCGTCGTGTTCGTCTAAAGCCAAGGCGAGGTGGGGCTGTTGTTGATTTATGACGTGGTTCATTATGTTGCCCTATCTCATAGCCTACCATTTGGATTTACGTAGAACCAGAATTTAAACGTTACATTGTTATCGTTGGAAATTTAGCTGTTATTAAAACGGGTATTTTTAAATTGATATTTTATAATTGATTTATATATATATATATATATATATATATATATATATATATATATATATATATAAATATATATGTACCGTTGTAAACTTTAATGTAAAACTAAAGTGATGCGCTTGTGAACTGGTGCTTAATCAACACATGCGAGACTGTCTTTGGTATTAATTATGCGTATTCTCATAGCTAATTACTAACTCATTGATTTTATGAGAATGACACATTTCTTGGTATTATGAGAAGAAATACGTAATTCACAAAATTCTCATAACTAACAAGTTATTTTGATGACATGGCGTACTTATTTTATGGAAATAAAATTCTGCAGGTAAACCTTAAAATCAGTGTGAGTGAATGGAATTTATGGAATCGGTAGGGCGCTGATTAGTTGTGGGAATGATCTGGTGTCAGTGTCATTTGTTTTCATGAATAATTATAGGAAAACACTCGCCAACCGACGGAAGTCATACACAACAACTTTATTTTAGATCACTGACTTTTAAAAAATCTGTCTTACTTTTATTTTTTATGTTCATTTGTGTCCTGTCAATCGTGTGTTATCCATATGTATTTTATGTAGCCTTTTTAATTTAGACCAAAAAAGACCACCTTTTTTGTGCTGCTTTCCTCCCCACTGATTTATTTTATCTTTTCTTTAAGTTAGGTATATAATTTCTGCCTTTTTAGAAGGAGAATGGTCTCGTATTTATTTATTTATTCTGCCAGACAGAAAGTAGAGAGGATAACAGCAGGGATTAGAAGGTAGCATGAGGAAGGATCGAACCTCCGCCTGTGCGGGGGGCTATGATTCGAGATAGCCGCCGTTAGGACTGTGCCACACGGAGTCTCATTGCTTTTACTTGCTATTATATTTTCTTGTTCGTAAAAGCTATTCTGTTGTATGTTAAACTACTAGTAGGCAAAACGATGTATCTGTTTGGGTTTGGTGACCCCTTGAAGGGCCTAAATAAGTCAATTAAATAAATTGTTTGCAAACAATTATGGCTGTGGCATCTCTGGTCTTGTAGTAGATACAGGGGTGTCTGAATTGTGAAGGGTATTTAGCACTTTGTGTTATTTTAAGGACCTCATGTTAAGGTACATTGAAAGTTCCTCCTCTACTCTGGGGGTGGGTTGGTGCTGTATTTTTAGGAAACCTCAAGTCTCCCCAAAGGTTTAAGATGCCTTTGATTGGTAGAGAAATAATATTCCTCAATACAGCATTGAGAAAATAGTGGTTTATCAGCAGAGAATCAACCTTGGATCAACACACGGTTTCTTGGTGAAGGTAAGGGTTCGGTAGTATGATGACACAGGCTATATAGCCTAAACAGGTGGTCAGCTCACTGTTCCTCACACAGGAGGAAATTAATGAAGGGATGGGGTCAATGACTCATTGTTCATAAACTGAGATTATTGATTTATGATTGCATGGTTTATGATGCATAATCTAACCTGGCACCAGCAACCCTTGTTGCCAAATGGGAACTTCTGTTTGGGAAGTTTAGAGAATGCAAGAACCAATCTGTGGAGAAAAGGTTAAGGGTCCGGGTTAGGTTTAGGATGTAAGATGAAACGTACATCATTGAACGTACCCAGAATTTCATAAAACATATTCTCTGTATTAAGGAAAGTGGGTGAAAATGGCAAGGGTGATGTCACAGGGCCCAGGGCTGCTGTCTGAGCGTTAGTCTGCAACTTCAGAGCAACCACAGGACAATTAGCATCGCAGCTGCTCTGAGGCAGAGGTAGAAAGTCCAGGGGTCAGAAAGTAAAAGTCCTGCCCTGTGTTTCCTCTATACATTAACTCAGTCAGCTGATTTCACTAATTCTACCTCCTGGCTGAAGAATTGTGCTAATTAGCCTAACAAATACCGAGGAGGACTTTTATTTTGTGAACCTGGATCTCCCACCTCCGCCCTGAGGTGTGGCAGGCCAGCACCGGAGCTGTTTGCCCTCTGATTGGGAGCTCAGGGAGCAGAACAGATAGTGTTTAACTCGATGAAGTTTCTCAGTCCAGGTTCTCCATAAGTATACATGTAGCTTCAGGCAGCCGGTGGGCTGAGTTCTATGATTCTGACTGGGAGAGTCTTTGTGTGTGTGTGTGTGTGTGTGTGTGTGTGTGTGTGTGTGTGTGTGTGTGGATGTGTGTGTGCGGGTGTGCACATGTCATAATTCCACTATAATATAAAAGATATTATAATATCGATTAGTGCCATACCAATATGGAAATGGGATATTGTGACAACCCAAGTCAGCACAGAACACAAATTTCTCTTCAGGCTTGAATACCAGCCATTCTCTCACACACAGCTTATGCATGCAGGAGTAATTAATATCTCGGAATCTCACAGGATTTTTTCCGCCTGGGAAAGACACTGTTTTAGTGGTGGGGGAGTATGCTGCTCAGTGTATTTTCAGCAGTAGCGAATCAGGAAGAGAGACAGATGGATTATGTGCAGTTAAACAGTGATACATTCTTCTGTGCTGCAGGGAGATTAGCTGCAACAAGCTTGCATGCACACACACATTCACACAGATGCACAGACTAAGTATGCTGACACACACATGTAGACATGCACAAGCATACATCACACACAATACACATGTATTTTCAGTGCCATCTTTTCACCAGATTAATGTGGAGAGCTATCAGACGTGTCTGGCGTTGTTCTCTGTGAAATACAGTACTCTGTTTAGTTACGGAGGGATGGGGGCAGGGGGCGGAGTTTGAAATTGTGGTGGATCTGATTGGATTTTCTCTGACATTTCCAGGCCAGACTGTGGCTGAAGGCTGTGGAGGGCTCAGTGAGGGGAGGGGTGTGGTGGGGGTGGGGGCCGAGCTGTCAGAGGGGGGAGTAACCTGTCTGCTGTCATTAGTGCTGCTGTAGCACCACCCAAATATTCACCTCTGCCTTCTCATCTTTTCCCCTCTGTTCCCCTCTCCATGTTCTCCCTGTTCCCTCTATCCCACGTCTGTTCGCTTACCTCCTGTTTCCTCATCAATCTATCATGGCCTGTTCTCTCCATCCTTCTCTTACTCTTCCTTGTTTTCCTGCAGGACGGTGTGTATCTGTTGAGCTCCTCCTCCTGGCCCCTCCCCTTTCTGTGGTGTGAGAATGAGGAGCACCCCGCTCCATGTGCTGCCTGCGGAGAGTCTGAAATAAAACCCATGAGCGTGGAGAAGAGCGCCTCCAGCTGTGGGCCTGGTGAGTGTGTGTGCATTGCGTGCGTGTGTTTGTGTGTGTGTGTATGTGTGTGCGTGCATCTGCAGCCTGCTGCTGGGGTTTTTGGGGAGGGGAGGTGGGGGTGGAGGAAGATGGAGAGTTAGAGTGGGTGCATGCAGGGGAGGTGGGGGTGGAGGAAGATGGAGAGTTAGAGTGGGTGCATGCAGGGGAGGTGGAGGTGGAGGAAGATGGAGAGTTAGAGTGGGTGCATGCAGGGGAGGTGGAGGTGGAGGAAGATGGAGAGTTAGAGTGGGTGCATGCAGGCAGAGACACAGGCAGCTGAGGGTTCCTGTCCCACTAAACCACAGAGGCACCCAGCTGGAGTCAACAGCATGGTGTAGCACTGGAGCAGACTGAGCAATTTAGCACACACACATACATACACGCAAACACACATGCAAATACATTCACACACACACATACATACATACACGCAAACACACATGCAAATACATTCACACACACACACATACACGCAAAAATACGCACACACACACACACACACACACACACACATCCCACACACTCAGTTTTTTGCTATAATGCAGGATGAGTTGTGTGGATGTGTCGTTATGTCTGAGGAGGCAGATCAGACACAGAACAGTGAGAGACCTGTTATGTAACCCATGCTCCTGTGCCTTTCTCCCCTCTCAGATGATGGCAGTAAGGAGAGTGTGTCAGGGCCGGGGTCAGGGGGTGGCGCTGGAGCCCTGCCCCTGTGTGATGGGCAGGACTGGGCGGAGTCCCCTAGGGGTTCACCTGAGGAGGCCAGCACCATCTCACCCATTCTGGCTGAGGAGACCTTCCGCTACATGAGTAAGCAGCCAGGGAGACACATGAGCTGTGGAGAGTGTGTGTGTGTGAGTGTGAGTGTGTGTGCGTGCATGCGTTCATACGCGTATGTGTGTATGTATGCACATGTATTTCTGTGTGCTGAGGCCAAACCTCTACTGGTTGTGTTTATCCAGGATATTGATGAAGAAGGCCAGATTGAGAGAAAGAAAGACATTATGCAGAATGAGAGAGAGACAGACAGGGAGTTTAAAGCAAGCACTGTGGATGCTGCCAGCAAGCTTAGCAGAGGTAGGATTTATTATCCATCTGGATTTATTTTTGCAGCACTTTTATTTTGACAGCAGTTCCAATCCTATTTAATCACACTTTCCTATAAGGCCCTTCAAATGTCGTTCTCCCTTTAGTGTCTGTCTTCCTCGCTTCCTCCCTGTTTCCTGCTGGCCCTGACTCCTGATTGCCTGAACAGAAGGCTTGCTGGAGGCTGCCTCCTTTGCAGGGTGGCAGATGGGAATTTAAGTGTCTGTGTGTATTTGTGTGTGTATTTATGAGTGTGTGTGTTTGTTTCTGTGTGAGGGGGGTATGCATATGTGATTTCATGTGTGTGTGTGTGTATATGGGAGGTGTATGTGTAGTAGCAGCAGTTGCCAGAGGAGTAGGTATTCCATGCTATGGTCAGCTAAGAGGCAAACTAGCCTGCATAGAGGCACCAGCCAACATGTGGCAGCTGAACATGGCCGTCTGTATCCCTGTATGTATGTGTGCGTTACAGAGCACACTGGACTGAAGATCACTGCAGCGTCCCTCAGAGCATTAATACTGGGTGGGCGTTTGCGCATGCTTCTTTGTCTAGCTCTAGCCAGAGAAAGTAAGTCGCTAAATTTCCTGGAACCACTTACCTGGAACAAAGGGCACTGTGACAATTTAATGAGTACAATAAGTGACTGAGTACCCAATCAGGTAAATGAGTACTGACATGGTTTAATAAGTGACTGATTGGGCGATCTGCACCAATATAAATCTTTATCCTGGGTTGTATGTCCTTATATTTACCTGCCGAAGCCATTTCTTATTAAGGGGCTGATATTATTCTCAACATGTTCCAACCGTGCGATGATTTCCTCTACCCAGGTAGGGCACAGGTTTTGGGTGCAGGTGTCTTTGGATGTGTGGGTACGCAGGTGTGGGTTTGTGAGCTGCTGTGGGTAGGTACGGGTGTGGGGGAATGGTTTGGTATCAGTGTGTTTGGTTGTGAGGGTGTATAGATGTGGATGTGTACTGTGTAGGCTGGTGATTGGTTGTGGGGGTTGGGTTTAGTGGTGTATGGGTTTGTGCAGGTGTGTTTGGTTGTGGGTGTGGGTGTGTACTGTGTTGGCTGATGTAGGTGTTTGGTTGTGGGGGTTGGGGTTAGTGGTGTATGGGTTTGTGTTGGTGTGTTTGGTTGTGGGTGTGGGTGTGTACTGTGTAGGCTGATGTAGGTGTTTGGTTGTGGGGGTTGGGGTTAGTGGTGTGTGGGTTTGTGTTGGTGTGTTTGGCTGTGGGTGTGTACTGTGTAGGCTGATGTAGGCGTTTGATTGTGAGGGTAGGTATTGGGTGTGGATTTTTCTCTAAGACTCTAAAATTTAAGGATTTCCTCTTTCCCGGTTAAGGGGGGACTCACAGCCTCAGGCTGGGGAACGATATCACTCTGGTAACCTTTCCCAAACAGTTACAATAAGAGTTTCTCATTCAATCTAAATTAGGCTTTTTTTAAATCTCAGTACTGCACAGATGCTGCATAACTGCACTGATCTGCATAGCATGTGAATGGGTTGGCATATGAACTGTATAGTGAGCTAAGGGTCTAATACAAGGGCGGGCAATTGCGTTCCTGGAGGGCCGGTGTGTATGCATGTTCCTGGAGGGCCGGTGTGTATGCATGTTTTTGTTTCCACCAATTACCCTGGATAAATGAGCCAATTGGCTGTATACAACAACACTGGTTCACTCGTAGATTAGATCACAGTAACACGTTTCATTCAGGGACTAGAAAACAGTCTTTGTCTGTCGTTCATGTGCTTGTCAAGACTGTCAGATGACGTAAAAATTAAGGGCTAATTGAGTAATTAAGGCCAGAAGTTGGCATGAAAACCAGAAACGGATATGGCCCTCATTGCCCATCTCTGGTCTAATATAATGAACTCAGTGAATCACAGGAACCATCCTGGTCATATAAAGGTCAGAGGGTCTGTAGGGCATTTGCATAACAGTGACGCAGGGATAACAGGACCTACAGTGCGTCTCAGGACTTCTTTCTCCTTGTCTGCCTGTGTTGTAAATAATCTGCTTCCTCTCTTGTCTCATAAAACTTTCCCTTTCTTTCCTTGTTACTTTTCGCTCCCTCCAGCCTTCTTCAAGCTGGACCCCTCCCCCTCTTGCTCTTCTTCCTCTTCCCACCCTAACTCGCACATGCGCTCTCAAGGTAAAGTCAGCCTGTCTCACTCTCAAATTCTAATTCAGACTGGTTTTGTTGCCATGGAAAAACTCACCATATGCTGAAATGACAAATGAGGTGAAAAGACAAATGGAAAGAAAAGACAGCCATGAAACAGAAAGCAAATGGGTCCTGCCTGTATCATGTCTTATGTATGTGCAGAGCATTCTGGGATGCTCAGGTTCTCCGGCAGACTGCAGCTGGTAGCTCTATGTAACACAGGAGAGGTGGGGGTTCTGGAGGGCCAAGCATGGCTTGGTTGTGGCTTATAGTGGCGCTAAGTAGTGCTAATTCTCTGTAGCGTCCCATACTTGTGTGTGTGTGTGTGTGTGTGTGTGTGTGTGTGTGTGTACGCACGAGTGAGTGAGCATATTGTGTGTATAACTGCATAGATCTGTATATGAGTGTCACTGTGCTGAAATTCTCTCTCTCCACACAGTCCTCAGTGCTGACCGGGTGGAGCAGATGACAAAGACCTACAGTGACTTAGACATGGTGACTCATCTGTTGACAGAGGTGCACTCCAGGTTTTCCTTTACTTCATTAATGTGCCTACGGTATGGGTGTCTCTTCAGTATGTACAGTACATACAGCTGGAGGTGACTGATATATTGCTTAACTGCTTAGGCACTGTATATTGTTGGCTGTGATATAGGAAAGTGGTTGGGTGGTTGATTCCTATGTGTGGCTGTGCTTGGTTATTGGCTATGATTGTGTACCTGTTATTGGTTGACTGGGTCGGTGTGATATTTTAATGTGGTTGTTTGATTGACTGTGATTGGTTGATTGGCTGTGTTGTGTGACTGTGATTGGTTGATTGGCTGTGTCGTGTGACTGTGAGCAGAGGGACCGGGACTTGGAGCTGGCTGCTCGGATTGGTCAGTCGCTGCTGCAGAGAAATCAACTGCTGCAGGAGCGCAACCAAGCCGTGGAAGAGCAGCTTTCACAGGCACTGGACCAGGTGAGGAAACGCGCACACACACACACACACACACACACGCGCTGTACATGCTCGCATACACATACACACACGCACACACGCTGTACATGCTCACATACACATACACACATGCGCACACACGCGCACACACACACACACACGCACACACACGCTGTACATGCTCGCATACACATACACACATGCGCACACACGCGCACACACACACACACACGCACACACACGCTGTACATGCTCGCATACACATACACATATGCGCACACATGCGCACGCACACACGCACACACACACACAAACACACTGTACATGCTCACATACACACACGCTGTACATGCTCACATACACATACACACATGCACACACACGCGCACACACACACACACGCACACACACGCTGTACATGCTCGCATACACATACACATATGCGCACACATGCGCACGCACACACGCACACACACACACAAACACACTGTACATGCTCACATACACACACGCTGTACATGCTCACATACACATACACACATGCGCACACACGCGCACACACACACACACACGCACACACACGCTGTACATGCTCGCATACACATACACATATGCGCACACATGCGCACGCACACACGCACACACAAACACACTGTACATGCTCACATACACACACGCTGTACATGCTCACATACACATACACACATGCACACACACGCACACAAACACATTGTACATGCTCACATACACACACAGACATGCACATACACACACACATACAGTACATACTCACACACACAGACACACAGAGGCAAACAGGCACACACACATACACACACACATACAGTACATACTCACACACACAGACACACAGAGGGAAACAGGCACACACACATACACATACACACACGCACACAGGTACACATACACACACACATACAGTACATACTCACACACACAGACACACAGAGGGAAACAGGCACACACACATACACATACACACACGCACACAGGTACACATACACACACACATACAGTACATACTCACACACACAGACACACAGAGGGAAACAGGCACACACACATACACATACACACACGCACACAGGTACACATACACACACACCCACACACACACTTCTCTCCCTCTCTGTGTGTTACAGGTGCAGCAGCTGCAGCATGTGCTGTGTAAGAAAGATGAGCTGCTGCGCATGGTGGCCAGCGTTTCGGAGGAGAGCGAGACAGACTCCAGCTGCTCCACACCGCTACAGAACAGCAGGCTGCTGCCCGCCATGCTCACGATCAGCCAGCTGGAGGCGCTGCAGAGCAAGCTGCAGCAGCTGGAGGACGAGAACCTGGCCCTGCGCTCTGAGGTACGGAACCTCCCACCGCGGCTCCGCCCATATCCCTAAACCCCGCCCCTCCCGCACATTGACCTGCAAACACCCCGCCCCTCACACACTGCCCTGCCAACACCCCGCCCCTCACACACACTGCCCTGCCAACACCCCGCCCCTCACACACACTGCCCTGCCAACACCCCGCCCCTCACACACACTGCCCTGCCAACACCCCGCCCCTTCCACACACTGACCTGCAAACCCCCACATCAGTCCCTCTGTCTGTCTCCATGTTCCATGTTGCTGACCATGTTCTTCCTGTTTCCATGGCGGCAGGCTTGTCACCTGGAGACGGAGACCATGTCATATGAGGAAAAGGAGCATCAGCTGGTGAACGACTGCGTTAGAGAGCTGCGTGAGTCCGGCACGTTTCTTTAGCCCCGCCCACCCCCCAGCTCAAAGTGACTTTCAAGTGAAAAACTTAAACTAATTAAATGAAATCCCTCAAGATGAGTGCAGCCGAGCCGCTGAATGATATAAAACCTGACCCTGTGACTCGATGGAGTCAGTCTTAGAGAGTGTGCACTACAGCTTGAGTGTTCAATGCACCACACTTCAGACTCTGCACTGGCTCAGGTTTTCTCCTTGTGCAAGGGCAGGGTGTATGCTGGGCAGCAGTGTTACTGACGTGTGTGTGTGTGTGTGTGTGTGTCTGTGGGCAAACGCACGTCCATACTCCTATCACAGGTGAATCTAACAGCCAGATCATGGCACTGACGGACGAGCTGTCGAAGAAGAATGATGACTTACTGCGTCACCAGGAGGACACGACACAACTGCTGAGCCAGATGGTGGATCTACAGCACCGAGTGAAGGAGGTGAGAGAGAGAGACTCCAGCAGTTCGTTATTTACATACTGTGTGCTATATGGCACAAATAAGTTTGTATGTTTATGTTGCTGTTTATGTCATATGCGTGTATAATGTGTGTGTGTGTGTGTGTGTGTGTGTCCAGCTCTCTCTGGAGAAGGAGGAGTTGAGGATTCACTTGCAGCATTCCAAAGATGCTCAGCGCCAGCTCACTACAGAGGTGAGTCTCACCCCCAAAACACACACACACACACACACACACACAAACACACGCACACGCACACACACACACAAACGCACACGCACACATACACGCGCACACACACACACGCACACACACACACACAGCCATGCACAAACACACACACACACACACTGTCATGCACAAACACACACATACACAGACGCACGCATATACTGACACATACAGTCCATAGTCCTAGAGACTAAAATGCAGATATGAGGTGTAACAGGAAGGGTTATGGGTCAGCCCAGGTGACTTGGTCTGTTTAGTGATCCTGGTGCAGTTGGTGCAGGGGGCGGGTCCAGTGACTAAAGACCAGTAGGTGGGTGTGACCTTGATGTTTAACCTGCAGCAGGTTTCGTGCAGGATGCAGGAAAAGCACGCGGTTGTGTTTGAGACACGGTTGCGGTCGTGACGCGGTCCTGCTTGTGCTCCCCCAGCTGAGCGAGCTCCACAGCAGGAACGCGGAGTGCGTGGGGATGCTGCAGGAGTCGCAGGAGGAAGCCAAGCAGCTGCGCAGCCGCAGCACGTCCTCCGCAGGTCTGCGCAGACACCAGTCCTACGGCCTGATCCCAATGGTGAGACACTGCAGACCCACGGCCCTGCTGCCCTGTGTTTGCCAGAGGTGGAGGAACCTGATATTCCAGACTTCTGGCTTGGCTTTTTTTTTTTTTTTGCAGTGCACCCAATTAATTTATGTGTGTGTGTGTGTGTTTGTGTGTGTGCCGATGTGCCTGTGTGTGTGTGTGTGTATACACGTGTGCGTGTGTGTTTTTTAGGACTGTCTGGCATCTGAGATAGAGGTATCTATGCGGAGGCAACTGAGCTTGGAGGGGGAGTTCACCTTCCAGGACCAAAAGTGAGCAGCACACCCACACCAGCCTTTCCACGTCCTCTACTCCTTTTACACACCCACCCTAATAACCTTCCACAACCCCCACACCAGCCTTTACACGTCCTCTACTCCTTTTATACACCCACCCTAATAACCTTCCACAACCCCCACACCAGCCTTTACACGTCCTCTACTCCTTTTATACACCCACCCTAATAACATTCCACAGCCCCCCCATACCCCTGCTCATCCTCTGCACACTGGGGTACAGATTGTTCCAGTATCAATATACTGATGGAGAATATAGAAATTATTGAATATACTCAGTATTTTTTGACAAACCATGGCATGTGATCCAGTGTATACTGTACTTAAGTCTGACACACCCTCCGACTGCTGACTGAATATCTAAATATTGAATGTACCTTGAATATCCTCTGACGTAAAACACCTTCCTGTTGGCCAATAAAATACAATGGCTCTGTCAATCATACACCCTGCTTAAGCTGTGCTTTGCCGTATATTGCATATGATTGTTTTATTCTGATCATAGGACTGGAAGAATAATAACGACTGCCTGCCAATCATTGTCACTGAAACAGTTATGTTTTTATGTAGCTAAAGTAATATGCAGTCTCTTGGGTATAGTGTCCTAGTGTTCTGTCTGAATAACATTGAAGTCTTGAAACTTTCGAAAGTCTGGCTGTTGGCTAGCAAGCAAGCACTAGTTCGCTGGTTAGTTAGGTTAGCTAGCTAGCTAGCTATCTGCAAAAAGTGTTCCAGACATGTGCCAACAAACCCTGGATTGTATATATAAAAATATCGCTGGGTCAGACTACACACTCTCTACCCCATTTACAGACCCACCCTACTAACCTTCCACAGCTCCCCCACACCTCCATCACTCCTACATCTCCCTGTAGACCCCCCCATGCTACAGCACCCCTCACCCCCCCAGGTTCCTTTAGACCCCCCACCCCTCACACACAAACCCAGCACTGCACTCTGTGCCTACAGCCCAGAACAGTGGCGAGTCGCTGAGTCTGAACTGACGCTAGCCTTCATTTTCTATTTTTCCTTGTACATACTGCCTAGTACAATATCAAAATACTGGTCATTTCTCAGCAGTTAGACTGCACAAAGAAAGACTGCACGATTCAGCCCTCCCACTAAAGTACAGCATGATGTTGAGCTCTCAACAAGACACAGGAGCCGCCTGACCAATGCACATAGACTTTCGAGGATTGCCACGTGAAAGTACGAGTTTTGCCTGAGGAGGGTCAAGCAGCAGCACGCACACTTTCACTCCTCACACCTTTGATTGTTTCTCAGTAACAGTTTTACGTGAGAGGACAGTGCTACCTCTCTGAGGTATTTCATGCTAATTTGTGGTAGGTGCGGCTCTCTTTGATGACCGAGTTCAGCAAATATGGCTCCCTGGAGAAAATGAGTCACCACCACCACCGGTCTGGAGCGTGTGACCAGTCTACCCTTCTGCACACAGGGATTCGCAGAAACGCGTGTTCCAGACCGTACGCGCCGTCAACGAGTCGGCTCGGCACCCCGCCCCCCGGCCCATCCCAGGCTCCGCCCACAACAGCGTGGTGATGACTGCGCAGCCCTTCCAGTCCTGCGCGCCGGCTGCACAGCTGCGCAGACGGGAGGAAGCCACTCCCAGGACCAGCGAGTGAGTGTCTCTTTAGTGTCTACGTCATACCTGCTGCAGTCATGCTAAAGGAGTCTGCTCTACAAACAGTGTCTGTGTTTGCGTGTCTGTGTGTGTGTGTGTGTCTGTGTGTGCGCATCAGTTGTGGAACACCCCTAGGACAGCCTGGCACTCCGGGAGGAAGTGACCTCACCTCTGCGTTGCACCGCATCTCCCTGAGGCGGCAGAACTTCCTGTGCGAGCGGCAGTTCTTCCAGGAGGAGCGGGATAGGAAGCTGCAGGCACTGGCGCGAGCGGGACAGGAAGGGGCGGGGCCAGAGGCGGACTGGGAGGGGAGTGGCTGCAGCTCCCCTAGTGGCAGCGCGATCTCATGCATCACAAACCTGACGGACCTCTCCTCGGCCTCCACCACCTTCAAGAGCTTCCTGCCGGAGAAACTGCAGATCGTCAAGCCCATGGAAGGTGAGGCTGTGTCTGGCACAGTCTGGCACCCCCACACATTTTCATTCATAACATGTATAGTCTTGAAAAATATCACCAATGCACTTTTCATCAAAGGTTACCGTTATTATTGCTGGCTTAGGGGGTTTGCAGTTTCATACAGAAGAGGACACAGAGGAGGAAGGCTTCTGTTCTAGTCCAGCACCTGCTTCAACAGATCATGGTCATGATTGAAGACCATAATTAATTCATTCAGGATCATTGATTTAGGTGTCGTAAGTGCTGAACTAGGACAAAGACTGTACCCACAACCAGCCTCATTTGCACCAGATGGAAACCAGATTTGTTCCCAGTGTCTGGGGATTTACTGATTTATGAAATGACCTCTGACCTGTGACCTCTTGACCTGCAGGGTCCTTCACGCTGCACCACTGGCAGCAGCTCGCCCAGCCCCACCTGGCAGCCATCCTGGACCCTCACCCGGGCGTGCTCACCAAAGGGTTCCGCCCCCTCTCTCAGGACGCCGTGCATTACCTCAGTGACCCGGAGGAGGACGAGGAGCTGGCGGAGAATGGGAAGAGTGGCCGGGAGAAACAGGAGGACGAGGAGGAGGAGGAGGAAGAGGAGATGGGGATTACCTTCCGGGTGAAGTGCACCTCCACCCCAGAGGAGAAGAGGGAGAGGAAGAGTGAGAGAACACCCATCTGCTCGTCTGTGACTGTACTGCCACTGTCCCATCCCTCTCAGGCCCCTCCCACCTCCCCTACCCCACCCCCTCCACCCCAGCAGGCCAACAGTCACATCCTCAGCACACCAGCGGCCTCTCCTGGTAAGCCTACTAGGTGTACTCTAACAGCAGAACTGGTGATGTTGTGTGCAATTGTGTACACATGGGTGGAGGTTTATGTTTGTGTGTGTGTGCGTGTGTGGATGGATGTGTGGGTGTGTGCGCGTGTGGATGGATGTGTGGGTGTGTGTGTGTGCGCGCGTGTGGATGGATGTGTGGGTGTGTGTGTGTGTGTCTGTGCAGGTGGGTGGATGTGTAAATCTCTCTGTTTCTTTGCAGCTCACAATCCAGGGAAATGTCTGAGCTCCACCTTCTCTACCTTCACCTTCACCACCTGCCGAATCCTCCACCCATCTGACATCACCCAGGTCACGCCCAGGTACAGCCACTCACTGAACCCAGCTGCACAGGGGGTCAGGGGACTGGGTTTCATATTCAGTACTACCATCACCATGCACTGCCTAAAATCAGTCACTGTTCTCCAGTAAGAGCTCGGTGAGGCAGCAGAACACACATCAGCTGTGTGTCTAAGCCTTCCTCATACCTTTATGTGAGCCTCCACATCCATGTGCTGTAAAAGTGTTAGATTGTGCCATTTATGACCAGGTTACATAATGCATCCTGTAACACTGGCTGGTTCATCATAACCCTGTTTAAAGTGAAAGGAGAGGAGCTAAATTTCTGAATAGCAGAGCACTGTTTATGGTTCCTGATAGTACTCAAGTATCCAATACCCTGGCCTCTTATTATTACATAACGTGTAATAATTGCTTGAGATGTGATCAATTAAGTTGTTATACAAATTCAGTAAAACTCTTATCTCTCTTCCCCTCTCCCTCCCTTCCTCTCTCCCTCCCTCTCTCTCAGTTCTGGGTGTGTCTCCTCAGTCTCAGTTAACACGCCCAGTTCTCTGCGCTCAGTGCCCAGTACCCCGGTCACGCCCTATCGGCTCAGTCTGGGAATCTCCTCCCCCCTCCTCTGCCCCGCCCCCCCACAGGGCCTTGCTCAGCTGCTGCTGGAGAGGGGCATCTCAGCCCAGGGGGTCTCCGCTGAGAGGGCCTCCCGAAAGTCTGCGCCTCACTCGCTCCCCAGAACCCCGCCCAACTCCCCGTCCCACTCCCCTCCGCCCTCGCCCGTACCCTGGGAGACACGCCCGGCGCCTCCCCCACCCACGGATAACTTCCTGGCCTCCCGCCCCGCCGAGGTCTTCCTTCAGGAGGTTTACGGCCTCAACCTGGGCCGCCTTCGCCCGGACCCGCCCGGCCCTGCCACGCCCCTCTCACGGGACCGGCCGTCCGTCGGCCTGGTGGAGCGCCTGCGCCGGCTGGGATTGGCCGGGGTGCTGCAGGGGGCGGAGTCGGAAGGGCAGCGGCTGCAGGACACGCCCACCTTCCTGGCGACGGGCAGCGGGAGCCTGCTGAACGGCCTGCGAAGGAACCACAGCCTGCCTTGCATGGCTGGGGGGCGGAGCCAGTCCGCCTGCAGCGCTTCACACCCGGCCTCAGCCCCGCCCCCTCACTCCTCCCTTGCCCTTCCCATAACCCCCTGGGGCAGCCTAAAGGAGCCAGCTGTTGCCCCCTCTTCCTCCTCGTCCTCTTCCACTGCGCAGGTCCCGCCCTCTCCACACAAGGCCTGAGGGGTCAGGATCCTGACTGGGGGTGGGGCTTCGGGTTGACTGACGCAACACTGGCCCCTGCCTCCCGGTCTCCAAAAAACTGATTAAAAGGGGGAAAAATAAAGGAGGAAAAATAAATCCCTCTTTTCTGTTTGTTTGTAAAGCACAATTGTCAAACGGACTAGGTTTTTTTGTACAGTTTTTTGTAATGTGTTGTTAAAGCTGTGGGTCTGAGTGGAGATGTTTTTTGGAGATGTATGTTTTTACTGTTGGGGGTTTGGAGTATGACGTCACCAGCATTAAGGAAGGCAGTGCTGTGTTTAAACATGAGAAAGTAGATGAAGGTGTGAGATGGATAGAGGGTTAAGAATGAATGGAGTGAAGAAGGGAGAGAGAAATGTGTGAAGTAGACGAAAGCTGAAAGTACCCGCAGGTTACTTTAAAGAGGAAATAGAGAGGTGGACATAACATTAGGATGTTTGAAGTAAGAGAGATGGAAGTATCAGCAGGATCTTTTCCCTCTTTGAAGTGGAGGGAGGTAATGCTGTACTGGTTGCTGTGATGAGCCAGAACACAGTGTGGTTTGAGTAGGAACCAGAGACTGTAAAAAATAGGAACTGGCCAGTTCTGCTCTTGCTGATTGAGGCCACCAGGGGGCACTGCTGAACCCAGGGAAGACTTTTCTGAGTCATTAGCAGGTTCTCCACTGGCAAGAGTTCTGTGAGTAGAGCTGTGCTCCAGTTACCCCTTAGGTCCTCGAACCCAGGGGCTCTCCTTTTCTTCGTGTGCCATGACATCACCAAGAAATCATTCCAGAGCCTGAGGGATTTAGCGCCTGAGGGGGGTGAAAAGCATCTTTTTGATACTTTAATTTTGGTAGATTTTTGGCCGTAGTTACGGCTGATGCTTGCCTGTGTGTGACCCTTGACCTTGGAATGACACCTCCTCCCTCATGTGAATCTATTTGTATCTAGCCTCGTGATCCAGAGGTAGGACAGCTCATGTCTTTCTCTTTAATTTGTGCAATTAATTTTTTAGATGTCATCAAGACCTATTACTTCTGTCTACAACTACAACTGTGAACTTTTTTCTATTAATGGGGCTTGAAATTTTGATATGTATACACATTTGTTTTCAACAGCAAAACAATTCTGGATAAGGGAATCCAAACTTGAGATATTTCTAAGCTAGAATTTGAGCACAAACAAGAAGGGCTGGTAATTAAAGTGACCCTGGTTGGTTTGTAATTCTGTGCAGTCAGGGTAGAATATGAGTCGGTGTTGCAGAAGTGAACCTCGAAGGATACCCAGAAGGAGACTGCTGCAAGAATGATTCAGCCTCGTGTCTGCCTGTCTTACCACAACTCATGTGACTACTGGATGCTTATCTCACAGGAAACCAATGCTCTTTTTGCCAGCTACTTTGTGCCTAGACAAGGTCAGAAACCTGTTTATTATGAAGCCAGCACAAAGTACACCCATTTGATGTTTGTTTTTCACCTTGCATTAAACATGGATGGAACAGTGCCAGCATGTGACTAGTGTGGGGAGGCCTGGTTCATTCCAGATAAGGTTTGCCTTTATTATCAAGCGTGGAAGATAAGCATAAGAGACGCTTTTAACTCTGTTAAAGCATGGCTTTATGTGTATGAATACAAATTGTGCAATGTTTCTGTCCTCTCCTCGTCAGAATACCAATGAATGTCAAGTTTTTAATTAAAACATTTTTTTACTTTCACAATGTGTCCCTTGTGCTCTGAAAATAGTTGAAGAGAAACGGTGTTGCTTGTTTCACCTAACTCACATGACCCTCATATTCTTATAAAGGAAAGGATACCTTTGTAAGTTGCTTTGGCTGAAATCATCTGCCAAATACTTAAGTTGTATGTTGTCACAGCTGTGTGCGCATGGCCTAAGCATAAGAGAGTTTATGAATGGACAGAATATTCAGCCCATCTAGACGCACTGCTATACCTTTGGTCTACGCAGGTGACCGTCTTATGAGATTCAGTAATACCAAATTGATGTTATCAATGTAATGGTCACAAACTCATTTCATACTCCTCGCCACAAAACCATTTTCTCTTGGGGCACAAGAGAGGACAAAGGCTGGGAAGTTATGAAACTGGGAAAGTTACAAACTGCTGGATTATCTGAAGAGGAGCTGTGTGGCTATGAAGATGAATAAAGGGACTAGATTGTTGGGGTGTTATATTTCATTTGGCTTCTGTTTTCAAAAGTTATCCGTTCATGCAGCTTGATTGATACCGAAGAGATTCGGGTTAAGAGCTCTTCTCAGGGCAACAGCACCAGTGTCCTGCACTGCATTGCAGGAAACCTTCCTACAGCATGCGTGTCACTGCGCTGCTCCATGAGACTACACACCAAGTGATTTTTCCTAAGGTTAATTGGTGATTTTTGAAGTGGTCCGAGTGAGATTAGGTCAGGGTAATGACTTGTAAGTTTGAATGGGCAAAACTTTCAAACCAAAATTTTCGATAGACAGAAAGTTCAGAACCGGATAAACGAGTAGGAACTACCAATGACGCCACGCTGTAGGCTATTTGCAAAGCAAACTTCCTGCTAAATTAGTCCCAAAGTGAAACTGGAAGAAAAAAGGAAGTTCATGGGACGAATAACTTAAGTCTCTAGATAATTTATCGCGCTTTCATTTCATGTGGGTCAGAGAGCCCAATATTTTGTGAACAAGTTACCGGTAAGTGAACGTTATTATTTGTACGAAAATATTGTCGCTTTCTACCGGACGTTACAGATAATGAACTACTGGTTAAAATACCAACACCGAACAAGTTTATGAAATGTAATGCTATGCTACAAGTTTCAACTGTTACGTCGTTTTGACATTACTGGGACACCAGTAACGGCTTTGAATTATCAATCCATTATTGATTTCTTAAAGCAGTGTTATAGTGGTCAGTACACTCCGCGCAGTGGCATTTTAAAGTTAAGTCTAGCGGAACTACATAATCGGCGAATGTATCGTTGTCTTAATGATGGTTGCTGGTAGCTTTTATTGTCTTTCAGTTTCCCAACTCGTGATTTTATTGTTTTTTGCGCGGCGTGTTTACACCTATTTGTTCAGTACATTTAAAACTAAATGTAGAATCAATGCCGAGAGTGGACTGTATTCTGAGTAAATAACAGAGTAACTTGTACTTAAATTATGAAGCGCCAGTGGCGTGGCACTGTATTCCTTTCTTCAATTACGTAGCTTAAATCCTCACACTGAATTACTGAAATGAATGTTCTCCAGAGTTCCGAAGTGGTCTTTTACTGACAGTAAATGTAGGGCTCGCGACCCCCAACGTGGCGGTTGTTTCTATGGCTTAAAGAGGCAACAGCACACAGTATGAAACACTGTAAACATTACAGTGTTGTGCTAAATGGTGGCGCCGTAGTTCTATTCATGGGTGTCTCCATTAATGGGGAACTCACAAAAAAAGTGTACATGAGGCCTTGCCAGTTACCTATGCTAGCTTGGTAATAGATCTCATTTGCAACAGGAAGCAGTATGAATACAAAATATTGCAACAGTGCTGACTTTAAGAGTACAGTGCCTCCTCTTATACTGAGCAGTAGTAGCCTGTTTTCCTTACTGTCCAGCCCTCATTTGTAGACTCCTCACCACTAGACATGCACACTACACTACACGCAAAAACCCTCTGTGAGAGAAAGAGAGAGAGAGAGAGAGAGAGAGAGAGCGAGCCAAAAGTGGCTCAAGGAGGGGGGTGCACAGGCCCGGTGTACAGCCTCCCAGCATATCTCAGTTTGGGGCACCTGGTTAGGCTTCAGGAGTCACAGTTAAATGGGTAGGAGCCAGCTTTTGTTAAATTAAACCATATCTGCTCTGATACATCAATAACTCAGTTCATCTGAATGGTTTGTTCACCATCTTTACTTGTGTCCACCCGTATTAACAGATTAACTCAAGACATGTGAATCAGTGGATCTGATTGGTCAGATGCCGCATAGGTCTGACCTGTCGGAGTGTTCGGGACTGCCTCTCTTCTCCTCCCCTCCCCCTGCAGCCATAGCACTGGAGCATGGACGTTGACCTGCTGCTCAGGATCGACGGTGACCTGGACTCACAGGAAGTGGAGGAACTCAAGTTCCTATGCAGGGACCACGTGCCGCAGAAGCAGCTGGAGACGGTGGAGGCCGCGCAGGACCTCTTCCTGCGGCTGCAGGAGCACGGGCTGCTGGGAGAGGACTGCCTCTTCCTGGCGGAGCTGCTGCTCACCATCCGCCGCCTGGACCTGCTCCGGGTCCTGGGGACCTCGCAGAGGGAGGTGGAGGACTCTCTGCGCGAACAGGCAGGCTCGAACCTCGGAGTCTCGCCCTACAGGTCAGCCTGCTGCTGTCACACACCCATTTTTACCGGAGTAAACTGTGGATAAGACACTGATCACCTGCAAGATCATTAATGCAGTTTACCTGTTTTACGGTTGTTTTAGTACTGTGCTGTATTTTATACGAGGTGATTGCTTGGTCCCTTGACAAAAAGATTTCTTAATACAGGGCTAGCCAGGGTAAACAAAGGATTAAAAATATAGCTGAATTGGAGGGTGAATGTTCTGATCGGGGCATTAGGGTGTAAATTTGAGTGTAAATTAGGGTGTAAAGCTGAAGAGAGGTGTAGGGGGTAAATTTAGCTGAAGAGAGGTGTAGGGGGGAATTTTAGCTGAATAGATTAAGGGTAAATTGTACTGAGAAGCTAACTCAGACATGTTTTCTGTCACAGGAAGATGCTGTATGAGCTCTCAGAAAATGTGACGGAGGAGACTCTCAAATCCTTTAAGTTCTTGTTGCGGCTGCCTCGCAACAGACTTGAATCCTGCACAGTGAGTACCTAACGAATGCAGGGCCAAACACTGACAACACCCAACACAGGCAGCGGCTAATACAGCTGGGTCTTAATGCAGGCAGTAACACAGGCTGCGGCTAATACAGCTGGGTCTTAGTGCAGGCAGTAACACAGGCTGCAGCTACTACAGCTGGGTCTTAATGCAGGCAGTAACACAGGCTGTAGCTACTACAGCTGGGTCTTAGTGCAGGCAGTAACACAGGCTGCAGCTAATACAGCTGGGTCTTAATGCAGGCAGTAACACAGGCTGCAGCTAATACAGCTGGGTCTTAATGCAGGCAGTAACACAGGCTGCAGTTAATACAGCTGGGTCTTAATGCAGGCAGTAACACAGGCTGCAGCTAATACAGCTGGGTCTTAATGCAGGCAGTAACACAGGCTGCAGCTAATACAGCTGGGTCTTAATGCAGGCAGTAACACAGGCTGCAGCTAATACAGCTGGGTCTCAGTGCAGGCAGTAACACAGGCTGCAGCTAATACAGCTGGGTCTCAGTGCAGGCAGTAACACAGGCTGCAGCTAATACAGCTGGGTCTTAGTGCAGGCAGTAACACAGGCTGCAGCTAATACAGCTGGGTCTTAGTGCAGGCAGTAACACAGGCTGCAGCTAATACAGCTGGGTCTTAATGCAGGCAGTAACACAGGCTGCAGCTAATACAGCTGGGTCTCAGTGCAGGCAGTAACACAGGCTGCAGCTAATACAGCTGGGTCTTAATGTTCGCAGAGCTTCTTGGATGTCCTGGTGGAGATGGAGAAGCTGGACATGCTTAGGGAGGACAGCGTGGACGAGCTGCAGCGGGTTTTTCAGGAATGTAACAGGGAGCTGGCTGCCAAAGTCCAGGAGTACGCAGCACAGCGGGCAGGTGAGAAAACACACCTCCGCTCTCCACTCATACCGATCACTCATGCCTGTCACTCATACCTGTCACTCATGCCTGTCTCTCATACCTGTCACACATGCCTGTCTCTCATACCTGTCACTCATGCCTGTCACACATATCTGTCACACATGCCTGTCACATACCTGTCACACATGCCTGTCACATATACCTGTCACACATGCCTGTCTCTCATACCTGTCACACATGCCTGTCACTCATACCTGTCACTCATACCTGTCTCTCATACCTGTCACACATGCCTGTCTCTCATACCTGTCACACATGCCTGTCTCTCATACCTGTCACACATGCCTGTCTCTCATGCCTGTCACTCATACTTGTCCTGTTTCCAGCAGCGGGCCCCACTGTGCAGTCTGGCCCAGGCCGGGAATACCCAGTACGTGGAAACTCAGAGTCACAGGTTTGTTTTGTGAGCCCTGGGACTTCCTCTCACTGGTACACTTGGGACCCTTGTCTTGCGGCTAGGTGTAGCTTCCCAGTTGCAGCCAAGTTTTAGCATCCTGTGGGAGGGGGGTGTTGGGGGAATACCAGGAGGGTCAGAGAAAAATGGTCCTTGTTCCAGCTTATGATTCCACTGCCCTTAAAAAGAGCTCCAGGACCTGTAGATTCAAATCATCCTAACAGTAGAGATCACCCCCATATTTCCCTTTCAATATAAAAGTGTCCTTTTTCCAACGGCACATCCACCGCAAGAATACCAGGCCAACAAGCTCATTTTCTGTTCCAATGCAAACTTTGAGGCCAATCATTTTGACACCTATCTTCAAGAAATAAAATTACTTCTTGTTGAAAACTTTCTGTGAGCAATTGTACGATTATTAAAAAAACTGAATTTTTAACATGCTATATAGCTCATTCGTTACCTGTATTCTTTATTTTATACAGCTTTTGTTGCTCATTTTTATGAAGAGTGGCAGTCATTTTGGAGGACACTGCATATTATTTGCATTTAGGGATTTATTCATGTTTGTTTCGAACCTGCAGCCCAGAGTACAACAGCAGCCCCACAGACCCTCTGTCCCAGATTCCAGCCCAAGTCGTGAGTTTTTGCAACTGACCCCCACCCCCACCTCCCCCTCACCACCTTATGCACTGCCCCAGTCCCCACACCTCATGGGTTCAGGAGCAACATGATTGTGCATGTGAAGTAATTTAAACAATCTGGAATGTTCTGTAACCTGCCAGACAGATTCACTCTCTCCCTGTGTTCTTCCTGCCCTCCAGGTGTGTTCACTCTCTCTCTTTTTCTCTCCCTCTTTCTCTCTTTCTCTCTCACTCCAGTGTCTCTTACCAGTGTCTCTTTTGGAGAGAATCCGAGCCTGTGTCTGGATGCTGAGTCAAGGCACTCACCTGATGAGGTATATCACAGCTAATGAAAGCACAAGCTAAGGCTAATGCCAAAAGAATTACTCGTTTAGCTAGCACCAGCAATGCTAATATATCTTACTGGTGTAGTTAGTATTTTTAGCAGATTTTACTTGTATGTACAATGCACACCATCAGCATTGCATCTGCGCCACTCCAGACGTAGCACAGGTATAAAATAAGGAGCATTAAGCAGCACTTCTGCATGTCAAGCCACTGAGGTCATTACTCTACCTATAGGACCCGGAAGATTATTACAAGACCAGCAGCCAGCCACTCGGCTACTGCCTTATCATCAACAACTACAGCTTTAAGGAGGCCAGAACGAGGGGGCAGTACCTGGGGGACCGTAAAGGCACGGACCGGGACGCGGGTAAGGACCGTCCGAGGGGCCTGCGGGGAGATCCATCCTACTGGCGCACTGTAATGGGCATCACGGTCTGCTGCCAAGCGCAAGTCATGCCAGTACCCACAGTGGTCTACAGCATTGCGCATAACTGGCTGGAGCATCACCTGGGGGGGGGTTGCGTTCATCATTCAGCACAACGTCCATGGTTCATTGGGTACCACCGACCCCCTATAGTTAATCATGTTGCCCTAATGAAAAAAATGTGGAGATTTTACCTTTCTGTCCCTCCTCTCTCTCTCTCTCTCTCTCTCCCTCCCTGTCCCTCCCTGCCTCCTCTCTCTCCCTCCCTCCCTGCCTCCTCTCTCTCTCTCTCCTCCATCCCTCCATCCTCCCTCTCCCTTTCTCTCCCCCTCCGTAGAGCTCTTGCGGACGGTGTTCTCCAGGCTGCACTTCGAGGTGGAGGAGCGGAGGGACCTGACGGGGGAGGAGCTGCAGAAGGTGGTGCAGGAGTTTGGGAAGCGGGACCACAGCGAGCTGTGCGTGTTCGTCTGCTGCGTGCTCTCGCACGGGGAGAAGGGTTCCGTCCACGCCACGGACGGCACGTCGGTGCCCATCCGCACCCTCACCCTCCCCTTCACCAGCAGCCTCTGCCCCTCGCTGGCCCTCAAGCCCAAGCTCTTCTTCATCCAGGCCTGCCAGGGGCAGGATCTCCAGCGCGGGGCGCTGATCCAGGCTGACGGGGTGGGGGGGGAGGAGGAGGAGGAGGAGGAGGCCTACAGAGCAGACGCCAGCAGCTTCGTGCCGGACACGATCCCCGACGACTCGGACTTCCTGCTGGGCATGGCAACGGTGGAGGACTACCGGTCCTTCCGCAGCGTCACGCAGGGATCCATCTTCATCCAGGAGCTCTGCCGCCAACTGGTCAGGGGCTGTGAGCAGTGAGTAGGGCGAGCCATCCGTGAAATATATATATCTATATGAAATATACTGCCTATACAGGGATATCTGTATGAAAGAAATATAATGCTTTGAGAAGTGGTATTTTGGTTAGAATTCCTTTTCAGTGGTTCAATGGAATCAGTGATCACTGTAGCCACACAGCAGTCATAATGCCTAATGCGGTATGTTGCAGGAAAGAGGATATTCTGAGCATCATGACGAGAGTTAACCGGGCGGTGAGCACCGGCGTTTACCTGAAGTCCAAGCAGATGCCAGAGCCGAGATACACACTGAGAAAGAAGCTGGTCCTGCCCATAGACTGACACGCCCACTCCAGCGTATGGGCCCCGCCCTCCAGACGCGCTGCCACGCCCCCTCGGAACCGCCCCCGTAAACGTGCCGACACGGACAGAGCTGAGGGGCTTTCCCAGGAGCTCAGTCACCTGACCTGTGGGTGCCTGATGTCAGTAGCCTGTGAAGGATTCCTAGGAAAGTCCCTCCACAGCAGTTCACAAAATGGCTGATGTGAGATGAAGTCTGGAGTTTGGCTAATACAATTTCAAAATCCCAAATCTCTGGACTCCCATAAGCCAATTTTGAATGCACCCCTGCTCTGGTCCGACTTGTCAAGATGAAATAGTATTTTACCCACAAAGCATATTTATTCTGTGAGTGAAATTAAGATTTTTATACAATCTTACACAGAACTGGGTGTTGTGCTTTTTGTGCCAAAAGATGGACGTAAATATCTGGTGGAGGTGCAGCACCTTTTTTATCATTTAAAAAATTGAAGACATGCTACTGTACTTTTTCTAGTTTGGCCACTTGTGTTTGATATGGAATAGTTCCGTGATTGAAAAGTGAGCATTAACTGTTTTTGACTGAGAAACTGGAATACACAAAATTGATGCATGTTTGTGTTATTCCTTTCTTGACCTAATACAAATACACATGGTGCTGAAATAGCTTTGTAAAAAAATGCTTCTATGTGTTCATTTTAGCAGACTCAACATCATTCATTTTTAGTTTGTGAACTCCCTATGACTAGTTACTATACCTACAGGTCACCAAACTCTTGCATGGTGTGCAAATTAGATCATACTGACATTACCTACTCCAGTTCTGTGAACTGTGATGTTATATTGATGTGACAAGTATGAAATTTAAAGGGGCCTTGTTGGGACAGGCCCACTCAGAGTCATTACCATTATTTTGGAGGACGGTGAGCCTCTTATCTTGCATCCACTTTATCCATGACAGCGATGGCATAATATGACCGTCCCACCAGGATGGAGAGAGAGAGCCTGCACTGAAGAAATTCATACCATTGCCTTGTCAGGATTGCCTGATTTACTTTCAAATCTGCCACCAATCAGTGCTCACTCTCAGCCTTCACCCACCAACCAGTGCTCTCCTTCAGCCTTCACCCACCAATCAGTGCTCACCTTCAGCCTTCACCCACCAATCAGTGCTTACCTTCAGCCTTCACCCACCAATCAGTGCTCACCTTCAGCCTTCACCCACCAATCAGTGCTCACCTTCAGCCTTCACACACCAATCAGTGCTCACCTTCAGCCTTCACACACCAACCAGTGCTCACCTTCAGCCTTCACACACCAATCAGTGCTCATCCTCCACCTTCCAATATCACACAACTCATCTTAAAATGAAAAAGATTTTAATGCCCACATTGTTTTTCCCTTACATTGGTACAAAGTGTTCTTAAAACTTAAAAGTGATTAATTTTTCTACACAACTACACAGATGAAATATAAAAATGCCATAAAATACAAAACTTAGAAAATTGTTTTTCTTTGCATAAAAGGGAAGAGGGACAAGTGCATAATGCTTTGTTCTAAGACGAGGGGTCACAGTATGTGTGAGGAACAGCCATATCCCAGTCGGAGTGTGTGTGTGAGGAACACCCATGTCCCCGTCAGAGTGTATGTGTGAGGAACAGCCATATCCTGGTCAGTGTGTGCGTGAGGAACAGCCATGTCCTGGTCAGAGTGCGTGTGTGAGGAACAGCCATATCCTGGTCAGTGTGTGCGTGAGGAACAGCCATGTCCTGGTCAGAGTGCGAGTGTGAGGAACAGCCATATCCTGGTCTGAGTGTGTGTGTGAGGAACAGCCATATCCCAATCAGAGTGTGGGACTGGAGATGCTGGGAACAGGGAAGACCAGCCTCTTCCTCAGGGTGAATCTGGGGTCAGGCATCTGCTTGGCCAGCTGTGGGCCGTTCTGGCTGCACAGGTCCCCCTCTCTCCTGCTCACTTCCTCGTTGACTCTGGTGAGGATGGTCAGGATGTCCTCACGCCTGCGATTTGAGAAACACAGGAGTGATATGAACATTAATGTGGCCTGGGAACATGCCACGTATTACATCACATTATTCAGGGTGGCTTGGATGACATGGAAGCCCTCCATTTATCTCCAAAACTAAAACTGAAAGGGGACACACCAGAGGCAGCCCTGTGGGTCTAAGGGGACACACCTGAGGCAGCCCTGTGGGTCTAAGGGGACACACCTGAGGCAGCCCAGTGGGGCTAAGGGGACACACCTGAGGCAGCCCTGCAGGGATAAGGGGACTCACCTGGCACAGCCCTGTCTCAGCTCTCGGCAGAGGGCCTGGATGTACCAGCTGCCACTGATGCTGTGTCTGATAGAGACGCATTCCTGAACGGTGGCCATGCCGACGAGGAAGTCGGAATCCACAGGAAGGGTGTAGCCATGAGTTGCGCCGGCATCCGTCCCCGGGTCTGTGGCCCCCCCGGGGCAGTCGGCATGGACCGTCACAGCCTCCTGCACCCTCTTCCCCTGGCAGGCCTGGATGAAGAAGACCTTGGGCTTGTTGGCCAGTGAGGGGCAGTTGGCCCCGTTGAAGGGGGAGAGGACGTCCTGAATCCGGAGGAGCGCCCCGTCGCGGCCGTAAATGCCCTGCTCCGTCCCGTGGCTGAGCACGCAGCACACGAAGCAGTCGCTGTGTTCCATACGGCTGAACTGCTGCAGCTGGCTGCGCATCTCCTGCACCGGCTGGTCCTGCAGCACGTGCACACTGAACCCCAGCCAGCTGAACACCTTCTTCAGATCCTCTGCAGCAAAGCCAGAGAGAGAGAGAGCCAGGAGAGAGAGAACAGGACATGAACAGCTGCAGCCTCCCAGAATTTTCACCCTCTAATGGAGACATCTCACTGGGTAGAGATGTTTGAGTGAGGTGTGTGAGTAAGTGAGTCAGTCAGTGAGTGAATGTGTGTGCATATGCATATGAGTGAGTGAGTGAATATGTAAGTGTGAGAGTGAGAGAGTAAGTGAACGTGTGAGTGAGTGAGTGAGTGAGTGAATGTGTGTGCAGGTGAGTGAGTGAGTGAGTGAGTGAAAGAAACACTGATTCTGTAATGAGTGAATGGTGAGGGAGCGGCCCCCGGGTTTTGAGAGACCACCAGAGCCTCTCAAAGCAGAATCCTGCTCCACTCATACACCCCCGGTATCACAGCCAGGCAAAGTCGGTTTCCTGCCGGACTGACATACTAACCAGCATCCTGGTAGGATCCCTTGCGCTCCTTAAGGCTCTCTGTTTCAAAGTGCTGATTATTGAAGATCAGGCAGTGGCCGCGTGGCAGACTAGACATCCTGTATTCACTGAGCTACAAGAGGAGGTGATGGGCATTCAGTCAGCGAACTCACAGAACATACAGAACACAACTAAACTCAGAGAACGTACTTTCAAAGTCAACAAACAAAATGTCTGGGGCAATTTAAAAGGGAACGAATAAGAGGTAAAAGGTGTTGAGAAGTGCACGCTGAGCGTTGACAGGAAGTTGGGAACACTGTTGAGTAGTGTGCAGTGCAAGTTGGGAAAAGAAGTTGGGGATGGTGTTGACTGCCACAATGAGTCCGCAAAAGAACTTACCGCTGCATTCTGTGTTTCCTGGATGGGGTTGTCTGAGAAACAAAACATAATATTTCACTTTTCTAAATGGGTTAATTACATTTTAGCCAATTTTTCATCACCAAATCCCTCTCAATGTTAATTTCAAAAACAAAAACATAAAAGTAAGCTGTTTTACTGTATATTTGAAACATGGTGAGTCCCTTTGCAATCATTTTCTTGTTTCTTATTTGCAAGTGTTTCAAAGTATAAACTACAGTACCAAAATTGAAATTTCACTTCTGCTTTGCCAGTGTAACTATGGCTCCTAAGGCAACCGCCGTCACTTTATTAATCACTGTTCATTTACATGCATGACATTGTACCTCCCGGCCCCTCCCACCTTGGCTCTTGAATCTCCCAGACAGTATTAGGGTTTTTGTCGTACCTGTAAATTCCCCTGAACAAAGTTTTTTCAGAGGCGGGAAGGTATCCTGGACTTCAGGCTGCTGTAGAAGGGACAAAAAACGACGGCAGGTCTCCTCTCCCTTGTCCATCACCTTGTCCAGCAGATCGATGACTCTGCCCTCGCTGGACCGCTGAACGCTACGAATGTTGTTGTACTCCCGCCGTGTGATCAGGTTCTCCTGCTGGACATGCTGCAAAATGTAGTCTGGATCCGACATCAGCGTGTCTGTCAAAGGAACCTTCCTCTTCCGAATGTCCTGCATGCTGCGTGCCTGCACGGAGAAGATGGCCAGCCGGAGCTAATATAATGTATGTAGTAAACCCAAAAACGAGAAAACAAATCAAATAACGTCATTTACGTATTACGTTAGCAGAATCATTCAAACTGTAAGCGGAGTATAATGTTATCTCAGACTCGGAATATCGAATTCAATTTACATGATTTGGTGTTAGGTGAAATATGTCCTGATAAGAGTATTTTTTTTGCGTTTTTAAAATCCCCAACTGTCTTACCACAAGAGGCGGACACAAACAAAGCGGGTCTGGCTACTCGAAAAAATAAAACATAGGCTATTTTCACACAAATTATGATAACTGCCATACCCTTTCAATCAGTTCATCAGTTGTTTACAGTAGGCTAGCCTACTACACGACACTTCCAGGTAGCCTACTCAAGAAAGTGAAACTACAGGGCCGGCAGGAGAAGGCGTGCCTTTTTGCTGTTCATTTTTGGAAATTTAACCCGTATAAACCCAGGTGAAAATGTGACACTTATCAGTAAGAATACAGACGTAGAATCCTACAACCACTATCTGTGCTAATAGAATGGCCTTCAAGATGGCAGGTATATTAACCAGGATTTCAGCTATACACGTTAGACTAAAAATTTATGGTGAATATTAATAATTAACGCAGGATACAGTAACTTGAGGAAGAACGGGGCAGGCCCTGGGCGCAGAGGGTCAAGGCGACTGACACCATTCGCAGGAGGGGTCCTTAGTTGTGCCGAACACAGCAAAATCTCGTGCGGACAATGTGAAACCCAGGAGGTAAGTTTTCATAAAACTATTTTACAAAATTCCCTCGTCAAAAACAGTCAAAATACAGTTGCTCGATGATTCAATACTGCGGCTTTAGGTGAGATGAGATGACTGCAGGGTGTGGCACACAGGGTGTGCTATAGGGTTTCAGCTCAAATTCAGCACGCTCCGCCAACACACCTGCCGAGCAACGGAAATGGATGCTGCAAACAGGCTCTCACACCGGCTCCTGCGCAAGCTGCAGAAGGCTTGACATTCGCTGTAGTTGTGACTTTGCAAGAAGACGCATAGTGTAGTACCATAGGAATATCAATAGATATTGAGGTTTGCATGTTATAGGCTTACTATATAGGCTAATTAAAAGCAAAGTCGTTGCAGCAAATTCAGGCTAGCTAAACATTTATTATAGTCTGTGTTGTTACCGAACCGATTAAATCATAAGCGATTGCCTGAATGTAAAAATAAAATATCATATTTGATTAAAAAAAAAAAAAATAGAATCGCTTTCGTCAGAACCTTGGTTGAAACAGTATAACTAATAGTACAATATACAATTTATTCTTTATGAATTTATTAAAAATACATAAATGTGAAGCTGCTGTTGATCAATAGTAAATAGATAACCCATGCACTTGAGCAGGCTCCAAAAAAAAAAAAAAAAAATTAATCGATACAGCCTACAGCTAACCAAATTAGTCATTGGTAGGCTACTTATTTAAGATGTCCGTAGGCTAATTCTTGCTCGTCAGATTATAATAGCAGTTATCTTGAATTAATATTCTGACTGGTCACGTAACTGTGTATGGCAAGCCCTTTTAAAATTTAATAGCTTCGCTTGACTATACATAATTACATTTTAGATATCTACAAATACATTTTGACATAATTACAATGTGACTAGTCAGAATGGTAATTCAAGAATGGTAATGATACAGTAAGAGAGAGTCACGTGATCGTTCGATAGCTGAACTAACAATCTAACTTGCAGGACTTGGTCGTTTCACGTACTGAAGCAAGTAATATGATATTTTCCGATGCAACTCACTCACCGGATGGAAGTAGATTATACTTCGCCAGGTAACACAGTCTCGTTTTGATCGATCGCGTAGCTAGCTATCTTGCTAATAGTTTCCCGCGGATTATTTTTGCATTCTATTCTATTACGAACAAGCACACCATATTACCATTACACAAGTGGGCGGTCTCCGTTCATGCCAATGATGGATAGCGCTTTCCGATACAAGAATGTTAGACTATTTCCCTTTCCCTCGTAGTTGTTTTGAATATGACTTCCCGTTCCTGT
The DNA here is from genome assembly GCA_039654925.1 of Anguilla pacifica. Classification (NCBI taxonomy): domain Eukaryota; kingdom Metazoa; phylum Chordata; class Actinopteri; order Anguilliformes; family Anguillidae; genus Anguilla; species Anguilla pacifica. Next base: position 12,578,810 of record CM077298.1, read on the forward strand.
GTTCTATCCAATCAAATGACAGATAATAATATATGTCGTTGTGGACATTTTATGACGCTTCTTTTTCTACTTTTGAGACTCGTAAATGTGCCAAATCCCCGTGAGGATACGAATATAAAGAAATATCGAACAATCAGAACTTAATTTTCTTTCTGTAACATTACAGCAGTTACCATTTCATTTGTTATCATTGTTAATAATGGTAACCGAATTGAGCATCCTCTGACCGCTCAAACCACTTTATGAACAGGATAGTATATTGTGACATATTATTGTCTCTATATTCTATAGATGTTTAATTACAGTTAATGCCGCATACCCAGCGAGTTACATAAAATTTGCGTGTATCTTGAGAACGGTTCATTCAAATAGCCTATCAGTGTTAAATGTGTAGGCTACCGTGCGAGTTTAACAGTTATTGTCTTTTATCTAGGCTAATCCGAGAGTGAAGGACATCTTAAAATAAAAGTGCATTTTCTGGCTCATGGATCTGGACGTGATAGGTAAGTAAACTGTACTTTCGATCTGTGTCATGGTGGTGGGGTGTCAGTTGTGTACAGTGCGCTTTCACACCTGTGCACCTGCACAGCTTCAGTGACTTTAGGGACTGAGCTTTTGAGCTTGCAATCTGTTCGCAGAAAATGGCTACTAATGTATTGTGATCTTTATTTGACATGCCACTTATTAGTGTTAAACCGGCATGATTGTTAGTTTCTAATGTTACTTATTAAATTTACATAATTATTCTGCTTTTAATTGTTCGTTGTTAATATGGGAAATCCAAACGTTAATTATAATTGGCCAATAATGGGGTTTGTCTAATAATTATATAAAGACAAACCAAGGTTAATTTATGAAATTATGTATTTCAACCCTTTATACTACTTATTTTCCTATATTTGCTTTTGGTGACATATCTTTACAATGAATATACTGTATTTCTATATGATTAAATCCTTTGCCTTTCCTTACGTGCGAGTTCTAAGCAAACATATTCTGATAGTAGCCTGTTCTGTGTTCCATGTTCTGTGTTCTGCATTCCGCATGCAGAGGGATTGAATGAGGTGGTGCCGGCTGTGTACCGGGCTGCCTTGAAGCTGCGGTCCCTGCAGAATCTATGCCAGAGTGAGTGCCACACCCCCTGCCCCAGTGCAGGGGGAACCACACAATCCCCAAACTGCAGCCTCACGTTACTGTGTCACCCAGGAAACGTCTCTCTGCCCTGTCAGTAATGCTGTATTTCTTTTCACGTGATAATGTTTTCTGCGCAATATGACGTTTTAATAGAGGTATACCTGTATAGATATTTCCCTCTTTAAGTTTAGTAAGTTTAATATTACAGAATTGTTTTTTCACAATGGTCCTTTTTTGAAATGATTGTATATGTATTGTCTAGCCTTACTGTGTGTACTATATAATAAGTAGCTCTACAGAAGAAGTAAATGTGGTTGTCAGCATGGGCTGTACCTCCTGCAGTGCACATGGTCACGCTGTCCGTGATTGGCCCGGCTCTCCAGTCCCTGGGCGTGGCCGTGGGTCCCGGGGGAGGGGTCACGGAGGCTGACGTGAGGCGGAGCCTGGAACAGCTTTTCCAGGGCGTGTCCGACGATCTCCCGGGCCAGGTGCCACCTGGAGCCGCAGAGCAGACCTCAGGACTGCTGTTCAGGCTGTTCGACAGGTGAGAGAGCAGCTCTGACCGCACCTCCTACTTACTGCACCTCCTACTGACCGCACCTCCTACTTACTGCACCTCCTACTGACCGCACCTCCTACTTACTGCACCTCCTACTGACCTCACCTCCTACTGACCGCACCTCCTACTTACTGCACCTCCTACTGATCGCTCCTCCCACTCATCGCACCTCCTACTAACCATACCTCCTACTTACTGCACCTCCAACTTACCGCACCTCCTACTGACCACACCTCCTACTGACCACACCTCCTACTGACAGCTCTTAATGGAGGAGGGAGTCTGCTGTGTGCATTTATCTGTGGTGTCCTGGGTCGTTTGGGGCCATTTCCTTTTAGGGAGCAGACTGGCTGCATCTCCCTGCGGTCTGTGGAGGTGGCTTTGATTGCCCTCTCAGGAGACACACTTTCTGCTAAACACGGTGGTGAGGCGTCACACTCGCAGAACGCACTCTCGAACATACACCCTGAACATGCTCTGCCATGCGCACTTCTTTTTCTTTAGTCTGAACTTCTTCAGAATAAAAGTGTTGATATTTAGAGTCAGGTAATCCTAAAAAATGTCAGGCTAGCGTATTGTTGGATGATGGAAAAAAAAACATATTACCCATAATGCCAAATCTATGCCTTCAGTTAACCAAAAAACCTGGTACAGACGTTTTGTTCGGCTGAACTTCGTTTGTACTTAAGGGGTCCATAGCTAGCTGAGTCCCAGTTGAACCCAGCAGAGTATATGCTAATTGCTGAGTGTGTGTCACAGCTCTGTACATGCTGAGTGCTGAGTGTGTGTCACAGCTCTGTACATGCTTAGTGCTGAGTGTGTGTCACAGCTCTGTACATGCTGAGTGCTGAGTGTGTGTCACAGCTCTGTACATGCTTAGTGCTGAGTGTGTCACAGCTCTGTACATGCTGAGTGCTGAGTGTGTCACAGCTCTGTACATGCTTAGTGCTGAGTGTGTCACAGCTCTGTACATGCTGAGTGCTGAGTGTGTGTCACAGCTCTGTACATGCTTAGTGCTGAGTGTGTGTCACAGCTCTGTACATGCTTAGTGCTGAGTGTGTGTCACAGCTCTGTACATGCTGAGTGCTGAGTGTTTCACAGCTCTGTACATGCTTAGTGCTGAGTGTGTCACAGCTCTGTACATGCTGAGTGCTGAGTGTGTGTCACAGCTCAGTACATGCTGAGTGTGTGTCACAGCTCTGTACATGCTTAGTGCTGAGTGTGTGTCACAGCTCTGTACATGCTGAGTGCTGAGTGTGTCACAGCTCTGTACATGCTTAGTGCTGAGTGTGTGTCACAGCTCTGTACATGCTGAGTGTGTGTCACAGCTCTGTACATGCTTAGTGCTGAGTGTGTCACAGCTCTGTACATGCTTAGTGCTGAGTGTGTGTCACAGCTCTGTACATGCTTAGTGCTGAGTGTGTGTCACAGCTCTGTACATGCTTAGTGCTGAGTGTGTGTCACAGCTCTGTACATGCTTAGTGCTGAGTGTGTCACAGCTCTGTACATGCTTAGTGCTGAGTGTGTCACAGCTCTGTACATGCTTAGTGCTGAGTGTGTCACAGCTCTGTCCCGGCTGGCGGAACGCTGCAGCGGGCGGCAGGGCAGGGACAGCGGAACAGTGAGCCGGAGCGGCCTGAGAGTGCTGCTGGAGGACCTGAGCCAGGTGAGAGAGAGAGAGAGACAGAGAGAGAGCGATAGAGAGAGACAAAGAGAGAAAGAGAGCGAGAGTGTGAGTGAGTGAGTGATTGAGTGAATGAGAGAGAGAGTGAGAGAGAAAAAGAGCGAGAGAGAGAGAGAGTGAGAGAGACAAAGAGAATGAGAGAGAGAGAGCGTGAGAGGGAGACAGAAACAGAGAGAGGGGCCACTCAGGTGGCCAGAGCCAGCGCATGTCATGTGACTGACCAGCCTCTGCTCCTGCAGATCCCAGCAGTGGTGCAGGAGAGCCATGTGTTTGGTCCGGTGGAGAGCGCAGTACGCACCTGCTTCCAGGGGGTACGTCCCACCTCTCCCCCAGGGCAGCGTGGGTGTGCGGGCGGGGTCGCGGGTGCAGGTGAAAGGTGAGCGGCGTGTGCGTCTCCCCCAGGTGCTGAGCGCGGGCGTGTCAGAGGAGGCCTTCCTGCGCTGGCTGCGCTCCGAGCCCCGGCTGCTGCTCTGGCTCTCCACCCTCTACAGGCTCTCCGTCAGCGAGGCCGTGGTCCACCGCGTGCGCTGCCACGTCTGCAAGGCCTGCCCCATCACTGGCCTCAGGTACGCCCGCGGGAGAGAGAGAGAGTGTGAAAGTAAGCATGTGACTGAGCTTGTGACTGAGTGTGTAACTGAGCATGCGAGTGTGTAAGGGCTAGAGGGTGTACGTGACTGAGTGTGTAAGTTAGTGTGCGAGTGTAACTGAGTGTACGCATGTGTAAGTGCTTGAGTGTGTGACTGAGTGGGAGGAGTTTGTGTGCTCGTTTCCCCTCAGTCTCCTCCTCTCTCCAGGTATCGCTGCCTGAAGTGTGTGAATGTGCACCTGTGCCAGACCTGCTTCCTGACTCACAAACGCAGCAGAAAACACAAACCCTCACACCCAGTGATGGAGCACTGCACCCAGGTACACACGCTCTGTAGCATGTGGGGGTGAGAGGCGTGTTGTGTGCTGCATGTTTTGGGGGGGGGGGGTAACAGGCATGTTGCTTGTTGCATGAGGGGGTAACAGGTGTGCTGCATGTGTGGGGGTAACAGGTGTGTTTTGTGTGCTGCATGTGTGGGGGTAACAGGTGTGTTTTGTGTGCTGCATGTGTGGGGGTAACAGGTGTGTTTTGTGTGTTGCATGAGGGGGTAACAGGCGTGTTTTGTGTCCTCAGCCCTCCTTCAGGGAGTCGCTGGCCTCGCTGGCGCACAGCGCGAGACACGCCCTGCAGCGGAGACGCTTGGCCAGGAGGGAGGCAGAGAGGAGGAGCGCGCTCTGTACAGAGATCCCTCCCAGAATGCCGTGCAGGTGTGTGTTTAATAGCATAATGATAAATATGATTTACCGAGAATAAAAAATAGGTATATAGAAATGTGACAAAGCAGTTAAAATCGTAAAATAGTACAGTAGATTAAAAGTATGTGATACAAATACAGAATGACATCAACTACAAGTGATAACATACAGCTAAGAAGACAAGGAATTAAAAAGAAGGGGGGGGCAGGGATTGGGCCTTTGTGTGTTGGGGTCACCTTCCCTCCAGTCTGTAGCATAGATAGAGTATAGAGATGGAGCAGTATATGAACTGCGTGCACAGAAAGTATCATAACATATTTTCACTAAAATCAGTGATTCAAGTGACCCTCTGTTGCACTTCCTAGTGCCCCCACATCCCTGCTGCCACAGGCCACACCTCCTCAGACACAAGACCTGCCCCTTCCGCCCAGATCAGAACCCAAGGCCACGCCCACAGAGCCCAGGCTCAAGTCAAAGGCCCTGCAGACGGATGCAACCCTGCTGCCTCAGGTAGCTGACTGAAGCCTTCACTCCTGTAGCTTCAGGTAGCTGACTGAAGCCTTCACTCCTGTAGCTTCAGGTAGCTGACTAAAGCCTTCACTCCTGCAGCTTCAGCTAGCTGACTGAAGCCTTCACTCCTGTAGCTTCAGGTAGCTGACTAAAGCCTTCACTCCTGTAGCTTCAGCTAGCTCACTATAGCCTTCACACCTACAGCTTCAGGTGAAACTGAAGCCTTCACACCTACAGCTTCAGGTGAAACTGAAGCCTTCACTCCTACAGCTTCAGGTGAAACTGATGCCTTCACTCCTATAGCTTCAGCTAGCTCACTATAGCCTTCACACCTACAGCTTCAGGTGAAACTGAAGCCTTCACACCTACAGCTTCAGGTGAAACTGAAGCCTTCACACCTACAGCTTCAGGTGAAACTGGAGCCTTCACTCCTATAGCTTCAGGTAGCCCAAAAACCTTCACACTTGCAGCACGGAACCAGACTTTAGGCATCTGAAATTATTCATACACTTTTTTCATTTTCAGAGGAAGACATCACTTCTGAAAAAAGACCTGAGTCAAACACAGAGGGCAGTAGAGGATCTGCAGAGAGAGAAGTGGTGAGCGCCAATCACACCTGTCTTACATCCACCTTCACCTGTGTGAGAATATACTTATGCGCGAGCTCAGGGTGTAAGACTCACTGGCGTGCGTGTCTGTGTGTGTACATGCGTGTCCATGTGGATGTGTGTGTACATGCTGTGTGTGGTTGTGTGTGTACATGCATGTCCATGTGGCTGTGTGTGTGCATACCCCTTGTGTGTGGTTGTGTGTGGCTGTGTGTATACATGCCCTTGTGTGTGGCTGTGTGTGGTAATCTTCAGGCAGTTGGAGAAGCAGTTGCAGGTATGGAGAGAAACCGCACAGTCAGAACATTCCTCTCTGGAGGACAAGTGCTGTCACTTAGAGGCCACAGTGGAAGTCCTGACCCGACACAACCAGAACCTGCAGGATGAGCTGGGCCGGATTCGGCTGCTTCTGCAGGCAAGTGGGAACTGTTCATCATGTCAAACCTGGGTCAAATACGTATTTATTTGGATTCAAATACTTTTCTACGCTTTACTGGTCTTGTCTGGTGTATTGGAACCAATTAAATACTCTCAAAAAGTGCAAACCCCGCCTTCTGGTCATATTACCAGGCTCAATTACACCAAGCAAGATCAAAAAAGCACAAAAAAGTATTTGAATCCAAAACAAATACATATTTGACCCGGATCTGCATCACATCCTATTTAGGAGACACAGGAAACTGCAGGCCTTTCTGTACAGAAGCTATAATGAAAATGAAAAATTCACTACTATTACAATTCACTACTATTTTTCACTGAAAAGTTAGTTTGCTTGTTTTTAGGTGTAAAATGTGATTAATTACTTACGCTAATTCCCTGTGAAACCAGCCGCTCCATCCGATTCCTGTGCCCGGTGTCTCCCTGGCAACAGCAAGTGGTGAAGGAGCCAAAGACACAGAGGCGTCGGCACCAGAGAGGGAGCAAACAGCTGGTGAGCCCCACCTGCAGGAACAGGAGGCCCAAACGGAGGAGCTGGGAAAGGAGGTGCGCGTCAGCGAGAAAGAGGAGGAGATGAAAGTGGCACAGACCTCTAGCGCTGGGGAGTCCGGCACCCCAGGACCGCGGCCGCTTGTGACCCCTGACCCCCAGTGCGGGGCAGAGCCAGCTCCTAGCCCCCATCAGAAGGCGGGCCAGGGGCATCCTGGGAAGGCTCTCTTGGACCAATCAGAAAGCTTTCTGGAGCAGGAGGAAGAACTGGCCGACGTGGTGCAGCACCTGAAGACTGCCCTCTCTGTCAGCAGACGCACAGGTAGCGTGCGCATACGCGTGTGTGGGTGTGACTGTACAACTGTGTATGATAGTGTACATATGTGAGTTGTAACACGCTACATGTGTATGTAAAGATTTCTTTGGCTACATGTTAGCCTTGCTGTTGTGCATGTGGTATGGGAGCTGTAGGGCAGTGAAGCCTGTGTGCAGTGAAGAGCAGTGTGACTCTGGGTGTGCCTCCATTCCTCCAGGGCTTGGGTCTGTACAGACGCAGGAGCTGCTGGCTGCATCTGAGGCAGTGGGAGACTCCGTCGCGCAGCTGGTCTGCGCAGTCAGCTCCTCCGGCCCCGGCCCTGCCTCGATACCCCTTGCCAGCCGCACAGCCCCACGCACTCAACCAATCAGGGCGCTGCTCTCAGCCAGCTGCGCAGTTAGCGCACACAGCGGTGCTCCGCCCGCAGCTGCAACCGCAGTAATCTGACCGTGCGGGCGCACTTGACCGCGAGCGGTCCGCTGCTCTCAGCGGGGTCGCCGTCTTTGATCAGCAGCTGTGACCAGCAGAAGGCGCTGTGACCTCGTACCACAGAGAATCTGCTTCAGGGTATGAGGACCTCAGGGAGATCGAAACAAGGTGTGGCGTATGCCCCCCCACGACCGGGAGCAGGAGACCTGCCTGTGATTTGTGCCGACCCAACCGGGCCCTGGTCAACCCGTCTGGGCCCCCACAACCCAAAAGATAAATACATATGAAACACCGATACGGCCTTCGCATTTTCTTTTTCTCACACAAGTACACAAGCGCACACACTCATATATGCGCACACACACGTTCACAAAGGCACACACAGTTAGGATATGGACACTACTCTGAGTAGGTTTGCTTTAACATGAACACCGATTTGTTTTCAGCTATGAAATAAGGTGTGGAACAACATACCCCATTAAGCTTAGCTTTTCACAAAAAGAACTGCTGTTGTACATCTCCATTCTGTGGCCATACAGTTGTATGTTTATCATGCTAATAAATTCAGAAAATTAACAGAAGACAGAAATGGAGAGTATGGGGAGAATTGGGGCTGTAATTTCAGTTCAGAACTATTCAACATGTGATGAAAGAGATTTCTGCTCTATCAAAACAACCCAGCTCTGTTGTCACCCACCAAACCAGAGCTGTTGCAGAACCTAGTTCTGCTAGAGCAGTGCTGCCAGACCTGGGCCCTGTTCTCCTTTCATACCCCTGTAACTGGACCCAAAACAGAGCCAGCAAAGAAGGATGCCACAAATGGGATCTGTCAACTTCAGGATACCAGAAGTGAAAGGCATAAAAATATACAGAAAATATTAGTAATATTATGAAGTAAGGACACAGAAGAGGCCCCAAAATAAAATACTTTAGTTCTTTTTTTATTGAACGTCTTCCATCTGATTGTGAAGCAGTGTGGGGAGGGTTCAGGAGATGGGAAGGGTTTATCTGCAACATGGGTGGGGGAGGGCGGGGTTAACATAGACCTGACGCACAGGGAAACGCAGAAGCAGTCAGCTTCGCTGCAGGGTGGAGTCAGGAAGCAGCCGCCTGTCTGTGTCTGTATGGAGACTGAGGGACACAGAGAGCACAGGCTCCTTCATTCCTCCACTCTACAGAGGCACCTGATTCTTTTTTCTCTCTTTGGATTTGGCAAATCCATTATTTTATTTTATTTTTTTTACTATTTCTTTAAATAGTTAAATTAAAAAAGACAAGAGGTGGGAGTGGCCAAGCATATAAAAGATTGCCTTATCGGTATTAATAATATTACCATCGTTATTGTTTACATTTATTAACCCATAAGCTTGTGCAATACCTTTCTTTGCATAGTAAATAAAACTTAAATGGTTTATTTGTTTGACATGCACCTACTCTTTTGTTGAATATTCTTGTGGATTTTGGGACTCCTTTAGTACGATTTAATAAGCCCAGTGTACTGTTTACATGCAGTGCGCCAACAGGGACCCAACTTGTTTTCTAGTAGAGTTAATGAGTACATAAGGCCAAGCCAGTATAGAGGGTGTTGCTAATTGAGACATTGCTGGCCCCCTTGGCACTGGGGAGTCCTGCCCCAATCAGTGTGTCTGAAGCAAGCCAGCCATACAGGAGGGGGCTGCTGTTTGACCACACCCCAAAACATTTTGATTGGTTAATTCTTTGGCTTTGTGTCATTGCTAGGATTACATTCAGACACCCCCATGATATAACTCAAGAGGCTGTTCCTGGCCCGTTTTCCCTTCCCCACCCTCTTGTCTGGCATTGACCTCTGACCCCTGGACATGACATAGAAGCCCGATCTGTGGACCTCTGAGCACCCCTCCCGACGTACCTAATCCCAGTGCAGCATGGGGCATTTTGTAGCTCAGTGGGGTAAAACTGCTGCACACTACTGCATGTTGCATGGTAGTGTCAGCTGTAATTATTTGGCCAAGATAACAATTGTTTAATTGCTTAAATTTTGCTTGATTTGTTTTTCCATGAACATAGCCAAAGAACACCTGCTATACAACATGCTAATGTTAAAATATATAACAAAAGCAATCAGGGTAAATTTATGGAAAAAAATAAACGCTTAATGGTGAATCACAGAGTTCTGTTTTTGCCTCCTGACTGTACTGTCTTGGGGGGTCTCTTCCCAGCTCCTGCTGATCCAAGTACTCAGTCTGGCTCCGCCCCCGTACAGTGCTTCGGGGGGGGGGGGGGGGGGTATGAGCACCAGGGTTACAGAGGCATCGCTGGGTAACCCTCGGCCAATCATCTTCCACTTTTCTGCTCCAGAGGCGTGTTCTTTGTGATAATTCCATGTTTAGTTTTGCTGCTGTTTTGTCGGCTTTCTGTTGCCATGCAAGGGTCCGTCAGCAGGGGGCTCCACATGCCAGAGTCGGTGCTTTGTACAAGAAGTCATTCCTTTTGTTGGGGAGGGAGGGGGGCAGTGGCGTAGAATGTGCTCGCTGGGGCATTCTGGAACAGGGTGGGGTGGCTTTGAAGCAGCAGGAGAGTTGGGGAGGCTTGGGGGCAGAGAGGGGCTGCATTTCTAAATGACTAAGATGGAAGCTGTTAAGGTTCTTAAGTCTTCTCTACATTTTTTGTTAGTTATTATTATTATTATTATTATTATTATTATTATTATTATTGTTATTATTATTATTGTTGTTGTTGTTGTTGTTATTATTATTGTTGTTGTTATTATTATTATTATTATTATTATTATTATTATTATTAGTAAAACTAATGCCAAAAAACCGGCAGAAATTAAGTGCAGTCCAGCAATGGATTACTACTGAAATCCAGGAGGCTCCATTCCTCTCTGGAGCTCGTGCTCCTGGCCTCCGCTCCACTAGATGGCGCTGGCGTTGGGGTCGTACCTCCGCTTCTTCACATTCCTTGCACGGCGGGGGACGGGCAGGGGAAGTAGAGAGGAGAGGGGAGTTAGAGAAGGTCAGGCCACCGAATCACACGCTGTGGAACTCAGATAGGAGCCCTCCTGCCCTTCAGTGATAATTGCCCCCTGTATCTGCCCACCTACCCCGCTAATGAAGCAAGCCTGTGGGAAACCCCCCCCCCCCCCCCCCACCCCCTTTGCTATCCCCCCCAGTTAACCAGGTCCCACAGGGCAGCAGGGATTCTGCCTCGTTTCCACGGCATCACAGACATCAGGCAGAGAGTCTGCCTTGCTCTTTCAATTAGTACGCGTGCGCATCTAAGCAAATTAGTTGGCTTTTTAAAAGTTGTTATTTACCCACAGGGAGAATGAAACAACACCGCCAAAAAAATAATAATTTAAACATCCTATAAAAACTAGGGTACAGAGGGATACACTCACAACCACATGAAGGACACCGAGGAACACAACGAGAAGGAGGATAGAGGACAACAGAGGGACGACAGGGGCTTGGCACGACCCCCCCATAGTGTGGGCACATGTGGGGCATCCGGCAGGGCCTCATGCCGCGCGCCAGGCGCGCCACTCTGGCGGTGTAGGGCATGCAGCGCAGCGCAGCACACCGTGTCTGTACCAGGTCTGTGAAGCAGGCAGCCAATCACGGCCGGCGGACGGGCAGGCGGGCGGGTCCGTAGGGGGGGGGAGTCCTGCCCTGCCCGAGGGGGAGGGGCGGTGCCCTGGCCGTCCAGGCGGGGGGGAGGGGGGGCTTGTCGGCCATTCACGGCACAAAGGCTGCGGCCAACAAAACTGGGGCGTGGCGTCTCTGCTTCTCACCACTCCGCTTAAACTCACCCTCTAGCGATAACCGGATTGAGAAAGAGGTCAGGGCAACAGTCATACCCCCGCCCCCCTGCCCCCCAGCCCTCTGGCACCGGCCCACGCAAAGCTGAGCCCAGCCTTTGTGCGAAGCCCTGACCCGTCGCTGTTCGGCCTGGCCAGGCCCGAGACGCCTGTGCTGACGCTTAGATGGCCCTGCGTCTGAGTGCTCTGCGCTCGCTAGCATATGAAAGTGTGGCCTTAAACTGTGTGGCCTTAAGCTTGATCTGCGGCCCGCAGCCTCGCTCACCTGCAGCCTCCTTCAGCTCAGCCGTCCACCTAAGCCTGCACACGCTGCCCTCTACTCAATGGGAGGACCATTATCTGTTTCATGCTTATTTGCAGTAATCAATCTATGCTAACTGTTTAGCTGTCAAGTCCAAACCAGGAGAAACTATGGCTTCACTGCTGGTGGAACACCCAGCTACAAAAGGTAAAGAAGTCAATATTTTTTTTTTAACTGAAAGCACGCCACTATATTTGGCTTGGCGATGACTGGAAAACTGTGAATACACCTCACTCAGCTATTTCCAGAGAACACTGCGGTTCGGGTTTTACTGACACCAGCGAATGGTGGCTGGACGCGTTCCGCACAGAGGCCTCAAAACATCTGGAGAACTGCTTGCGATGCATGTGTCAAGCAGGAAGTGAGCAAGGCTCACTGTGTTCAGTGTTCAGGGAATTGCCATATGAAGTAATTAAAACAGGAACAGTGCGGAATTTAAGAGCTGCGTGCAGATTGATTGGTTGAAACACCGACTGCTTTTGATTCCCTGGTCCCAATGCATTCACTGTCTCAGCCTAGAGCACGGCTGTCACCAGATACACTGCTAGGCCCAACAGTGCTGGTGAGCGAGGCTACTAAATGAGCAAGGCTACATTTAGCTAAACCAGCTAGCTAAACCCTGTGCAAGCACAGTGTGTGTGACAGCAAGCAGTGATGTCATAGAGCAGGGTCTCTGGCCTGTGTCGGAGAGCAGGTGTGACAGGTCACCCACACCACGGTGGAGACACCACCCCTCTGTCAACCCCACCACTTCAGACAGGTGTTCCACCATTCGCTCTTTTGCATACCTGTCCAGTAACTTGACACTGCTTACCGTCTATCTTTCCCTCTACCTCTCTCCGATCATACTTCACCAGAGCCTGTGTAAATTCGATTTTTCCAATTCAATTCAGGAAATTAATTGAAATTTGCATTTCTTAATTGAAAAATCCTCATAGAACACTAATAGCATTTTTCCATTAATGAATTGAATTTCAATTAATTTTGTTAATTGACAGAATTGAAACGGAATTGACCCGAATCTTGTCCTCCAATGATTTTTAAATACTTCACAATATAAGGGGAAGGTCACAAATTATTTCTGCTTTCAGGTACTGAAATATGTTTTGGATGTGAAATATGAATAATTTTTTTCATATAAATTCTGATAGGAGTCCACATTTCCTATCGCAATATGCTACAGTGTATTATAATTTCGCAAGGGTAGCCCAACAGCCTGCTACCAGCCTCAAAACAGTCTCTCTGTACTGCTGGGTCCAAGCACCAAAACCAAACCACAACCAGAGACCAGACCAGAGCTCTAAATCCACAGAACAGCTCCCATGGACAGCTCCAGCACAGTTCTCAGCCTATCCACTCTGAGGGCTAACCTAATCCATTTAGTGCGCCCGCACACTTGATTAAAACGCGCGTATACGGGCACATCAGTGATGGCAGTGCTTAACAGCAGCTGAGTGTCCCGGGCGGTTATCTCTCCTGCGGTCAGTCTGTTACGCTCTGCTCTGATGGAGAGTGTTCTCAGGACTCATGCACTTCAGGAGTTCAGCTGGGCCAGCCCAGAGAGCCAGAGGTTCTGCTACAGATTCACAGGAGTCCATCGGCAGTTTGAGCCGCCATTTTGCCCAACTCCTCCTTCCCCTCCTCTTTCTACAAGCCCCTTTTCCTGCACCTGCCGCTGAACCATCAGACCCAAAACCCCGGACCCAAAACTCTCCAGGTGCGTGATCTGTCCCGTGACTGTACCCGAATCACTTCAATACTACGCACCTGTGCACGCAGTGGTATGTGCTGCCTGGGTTACTGGTAAGCGACAACCAAGTGCATGTGTGTGCAGTACTTTTGAGTCACCACTTTGTCACTCACATAAATTGGACTCCACACATCGAATTTCCTGATGTTATTTTAAAAAAGAACATTAATATGTCATGCTGTGTAGGTAATTTCTATATCATGAAATTAAATACTTGTTGTACAAGTACATTGGTACAAAAAAGTTCTTGGTCACTGCCAAGTCTTTGTCTGAATTTCAATAAATAGCATCGCATAGCAAAAAACTGAGGCACATATCGGACACGGGTGCTTTGATGCCATTACAGTTTTTCTGTCCTCTCAATGACAGAATACTGCTGTTATTCTCCTTACTGTTCTCAGGCACTGGAAACAGTACTTGAGGAAAGGAAGTTACACCATTTCTTCCTTACTTCTATGCGCTAAAGACAGTGGGCAAATATGGGCCTCTGGAACATGGCTGTGTCCTCCCGGCTTGTGTGGGCGCAGATCTAGTCTGTGGGCGTGGCTTATCGGGGGAAGGTAGGCGTGTCCTCTGTAGCAGAAGCTCAGAACCTGGTTGTCTATAAGCAGCTAGATGCTAGACTCAGGGGAAGAGAAGGCATGCAGCGTGTTTCTTACTTAAAGCCCCATCCTGTACCCCCCAGCACAATGGCCGCCACCAGGATGGCTCCCGCGATGGAGCCTATTATAAGATTTGTGGCACTAGGACCTGCGGAGGGTTATTGGGGGAGGAGAAACAGGTCAGAGCCCGAACACAGATCACTGCTTTCCATGTGATAGGCACTGGTACAACAAGAGAGGGCTACACCTACACATATACTCTCAACGTGTGTGCGTTCTTGCATGTAATGGTAGCTAGAGTCAGTAGTCAGTATTCAGTAGCTAGAGTCAGTAGTCAGTATTCAGTAGCTGGGGTCAGCTGTCGGTATTCATTAGCTGGAGTCAGTATTCAGGATTCAGTAGCTGGAGTCAGTATTCAGGATTCAGTAGCTGGAGTCAGTAGTCAGTATTCAGCAGCTAGAGTCAGTAGTCAGTATTCAGAAACTGGGATCAAGTGTCGGTTTTCAGTAGCTGGAGTCAGTATTCAGGATTCAGGATTCAGTAGCTGGAGTCAGTAGTCAGTATTCAGTAGGCAGAGTCAATAGTCAGTACTCAGTAGCTGGAGTCAGAGGTCAGTAGTCAGTATTCAGTATCCAGTAGCTGGATTCGGTGGTCAGTACTCAGTATTCAGTAGCTGGAGTCAGTAGGGGCAGAACTGCTGCAGCCCAGAGCAGGGAGTGACGTTCTTTGGGTATTAAAGGGGTCGCTCACAGAGACCCATCACTCCAAATCCCCTGCCCTGAATCCTAGGGGTGGGTCTCTCATGTACATTTTGCTCTCTGTTGTTAATGCCCCACATGCCCAAGTAAGGAGAGGGTTCACTATTTCATCACAAGCAATAACCAACAACATTAATGGTGATAACAATAATTGCAATTATAATAGCACTGATAACAGGATATGAATACATAAATCCATAAATCCATCAATCACGACACCAACACATTTTAATCACATGACATTAATACAGTTACAGCACAAGACCACGCCACGCACACACGCACACACACACATACGCAGGGCTCAGGCTGGGTCATGTGACCCTCCCCCAAAAAACACGGAGGCACCATACGAGAGGAAGAGGCATGAAAAGGGAGAAAGATGCTTACTCTATTCCCCACCCCGTGCCTCCAAAAATCACCCCCAGGGCCAGAATGGTCCCTGCTACTGCCCCTATCAGCCTGTTAGCGGCCATGCTCACTGCGCAAAAGGAAAAGGGTCATTCAGCACAGAGTTAGCACCACCTGACACAAGCACTAGTCTCCCACCCAACCAGACAGCAGGGGTGGGGAATGCTGTCTCCTCGGCAACTGTCACTCATGTCCCGCAAACCAATGGACTCTCATCCCTCCTTAGATCCCACCCCCCTTGAGCTCTGCTCTTCTCAGGAACAGAAACTTGATGGTCCACCCCCCGCCACCCCCAACACATACACCCCCACACACAGGCACACATGTGCACACACACACGCACAAACACACCCACGCACGCACGCACACGCGCGCACACACACACACACACAAACAGGAAAAGTGCATAATCAAGTTAATACAGGACACACTGTTCATCCGATTGCTACGTGTGCTCAGCTTGAATGTGAGCTGCATGTTTGATGGACACATGTGAGAGGTCAGAGAATTGTGGGTGGCATAGCAGGGGGTCAAGGCTGGGAGGGGACGTGAGAACGGTGACGAACCCTTTGGGCCGTCGTCCTCTTTGGGGGGCACCTCTTTGGGGGGGTCGGGCATGCTGCAGTCTGTGCCCGCCCAGGTGGTGTCACAGGTGCATGTCCCCTCGTTATTGCACACCTGGGGGGGGGGGGAGACAGCAGCACATGAGGCCGAGACCTGGACACATAATGGTGCATCTCCATGTGTGGCCCAAGTCTGCGGGACACGCCCAGTGGGCGGGGCGGGGCGGGACTCACCCCGTGGGCGGAGCACACCAGGCCGTTGGAGCCGCCGGGGCAGGCGCTCATGTTTAGGGACTGGATGGGGAGACACTTGCGGTCAAGGCACATCATGGAGGGACCGCAGGGAGTCCCGTCCTCTACATAACCCAGGTCTGTTTCATCATCCAGCAGCACGTGCCCACCACTGAGGGAGAGGGGCAGGGAGAGAGGGAGGAAGAGAGGAGAGGGGGAGTAAGAGAGGAGAGGAGAATGGGAATAAGAGAGGGAGTAAGAGAGGAGAGGAGAAATAAGAGAAGAGAGGAGAAGGGGAGTAAGAGGAGAGGAGAACAGGAATAAGAGAGGGAATAAGAGAAGGGAGAGAAAGAGGGAATAAGAGAAGGCCAAGAGAGAAGGACGGCCAGAATAAGAGAGGGATATGAGAAATAGGGAGAGGGGGATAAGAAATGGGAAAGAGGGATGTATGGAATTAAAGACAAGGAGGAGAGAGGGAAGGAGGGAGAGGGACTAATAAAGAACAGGAAAGAGGGAGGGGAATACCGGAGGAAAGAGGTAAGAGGGGGGGAAGAGGGGGACAGAGAGGAGGAGAGGAGGCTGGCTCAGCGAGCTCTGACCTGCAGTCCACCAGCCTGCCCTGATGGTTGAAGGAGGTAGGTGTGATGTCACCCTTCAGGAGGCCGATTCGGGGGGCCCGTCCGATGTTCATACAGAGCAGATACCCACAGAACACATCGCTGCACAGAGAGGGAGACAGAGACACTGTTACATCAAATGTATTATTTTAAACTCCAAGAGGAAAAACACTAGGCCAACTGTCATCCCATCTCAAAAGGAAAGGCAAAAAAAAAACAAAGCAAAAGGGAGAAAAAAACCTGAAAACTGACAAAGACGCAAATTCTAAAATAAAAAGTACACAAAAGAAAGAACACACTGGCATTCTCAGAAGTCCAGCCACAGGGGAGAGTGCGTGATGCAGTCTGTGGGCATGGCTGACTCTCAGCCCAAACGATTTCCGCTAGAAGTGCTGGCGGCTCACTTCTCTGGCATGGCTCCTCCTGTAATGTGATCCCACCCCTATCCGTAACCCTCTCTGCTTCCCCCCTGTCTAAATACAGAATGAAAGCACAGAAGGTGGGCCTCAATCTTTAAAAAAAAAAACTAAAGATTTCCATCTGTACCCACCTCACAGTTACCCGCAACGCTGAGGTCCCGGCTCGTTTTACAGCCCGTTATACTTTAGGCTCAGAGGCTCAGCCCCAGGCCGCTGTCTCAGGGTCCATGGATCTCCTTCCTGCTCCTTTTCCCCATGCTCTCCCAAACTCACCCAAATTAGCAGCTTGGCCTGACCGAGCGAGCAACTCAGCAAGAGCAGGTTCATCGCTTTCCGGAGGAACGAAAACAAGCACGAGTCCAAAAATAACCTAGAGCGGGGCAAAATCCACGGCTGGGGCTGGGACCACACCCTGATGAAGTTAAGCTGCGAAAAGACCGCGCTGCTGGACAGCTGCGTCACGTGAGCACAGGCCGTAAGGACCCTGCGCCGTGGGAGACCGGCGTGGTGGGAACGCCGTCCTAACGCTGTGGGAACGCTGTCCTAACGCTGTGGGAACGCTGTCCTAACGCTGTGGGAACAATGCCCTAACGCAGTGGGAACGATGTCCTAACGCTGTGGGAACGCTGTCCTAACGCTGTGGGAACACCATCCTAACGCTGTGGGAACGCCGTCCTAACGCTGTGGGAACGATGTCCTAACGCTGTGGGAACGCTGTACTAACGCTGTGGGAACGATGTCCTAACGCTGTGGGAACGCCGTCCCAACGCTGTGGGAATGCTGTACTAACGCAGTGGGAACGCTGTTCTAACGCTGTGGGAACGCTGTCCTAACGCTGTGGGAACATTGCGTCGCGATGCAGGAACGCTACGCTGATTTAGTTTCTCGGTGGCGTTTCACTCACTGCTTGCAGCACTTGATCCAGTTCTCTCCGTCCTTCCCACAATTCCCCTTGTCCGTCCCCTCTGTGTTCAGCTTCTCGTAGCAGAACTTCTCTGAGCTCACAGCCTCTGTGGGGGAACACAGAGATTCATTTTTTCCAGGGTTTTCTTTTGCTTTAGAACTTTCTTCCACTAGTAAATTTATCATCATGTTATTTGACGTTTTGGCAACATGAGCAGATACTTGTCATTGCCCAGAAAATTAACTGGAACTTGGGCAAGAACTTGGGAGGGACTGACAACCCGTAAACATGTGTCATTTCCGGTTGCCAGGGATACCAGCGCTAAACCCTGCACCAACATCTGTACGGCCAAATTGCTAGGAACAAAAAAAACATTGAATTCCGTATTTTTATGGAAGTTAAATGAAAACTCAAATGGTGCTGAAATGTGTTCCACTCACTGGGGCCCCAGATGTATTTGCACTGGTTCTCTCTGGTCTTACACTCCCCGCTGTAGCAGCGACCCTGCGAACAGGGAGACCCACAGTCAGCCCCCTCCGTCCGCTGGTTCAGAGGAACGCACATGTGCGGTGACCTTTGACCTCAGTAATGAGTCTCTCTCTCTTTTCAGTACACACCTGGTTGAGCTGGCAGGAGTAGCCATCCTGCTTGTGCAGGTTGGGAGGACACTGTAGAGGGAGATCAGGTAAGACAGATGAGGCTCTCGCAAGAAAGTGGGAGGGTACGAGGGGTCACCTGCGGAGATGCTCACCTGGCCTGAGTCGCCCGAGCAGGTCTCTGAAATATCACAGTCATTCACTGCGTAGCGACAGGTGTATCCACGCGGGTAGAACTGAGATAGGAGAGAGAGAAAGAGAGGTAGCACTCTGAAGACTCAAAGAGATGGCCTGAAGCAGACACACACACACACACACACACACACACACACACTCTGACTGGCCCAGCAGGACAGGGCTTACCAGGCAGGTGTTATTGCAGCATGGACCATCGCTGCAGTGAGCTCCATTAGAGAGAGAGCACTTCTTACAGCAATCCTTATAGCACTCCTGAAACACACATACACACACACACACAGATAGACACGCACATGCGCGCACACACACGGACAGACACAGACACATGCATGCACCCACACACCCACACCCACACACACACACACACACACAGGTGTCAGGTTTTTGATGCAGTCTGGCAGGGGTAACCTTGGCGATGGTGTACTGCGGTATCTCACCACTCTGCCTCCGCAGTCGCACTCCTCCCCCACCTCCACGTAGCCGTTCCCGCACTCGGTCACCTCGAACAGCTGCCAGGAGGAGACGACGTGAGGCTGGCCAGTGCTCTCTCACGCAGTGTACAGGTGTTCAGTGTACAGGTGTGAAGGTGTACAGGTACGCAAGTGTGCAGGCGTGCAGATGTGAAGGTGAGAAAGTATACAAGTGTGCAGGTTTGCAGGTGCATGTGTACAGGTGTTCAGGTGTGCATGGGCAGATGTGCAGGTGTACAGGAGTACAGGAGTGTGGACTCACCTTGGTTGGCCTGTTAAAGAGACACGACCCTCCACCCTTCAGCAGAAACTCCTTGTAGTCAGAGATGCTGCACTTAGAGAACCTGCGTGGGTGCTGCACTCTAGGGGAGAGAATACACAGAGCACTGACACAGAGCACTGATATACAGCACTAACACAGAACACTGACACAGGGCCCTAAAACAGAGCACTAACACAGAGCACTGATATAGAGAACTAACACAGAGCACTGACACAGAGCACTGACTCAGGGCACTGATACAGAGCACTGATATACAGCACTAACACAGAGCACCGACACAGAGCACTGATATACAGAACTAACACAGAGCACTGACACAGAGCACCGACACAGAGCACTGATATACAGAACTAACAAAGAACACTGACACAGAGCACTGACACAGGGCCCTAAAACAGAGCACTAACACAGAGCACTGATATACAGAACTAACACAGAGCACTAACACAGGGCACTGACACAGAGCACTGGCACAGGGCAGTGATATATAGCACTAACACAGAGCACTAACACAAAACACTGACACAGAGCACTGACACAGGGTCCTAACACAGAGCACTGATATACAGAACTAACACAGAGCACTAACACAGGGCACTAACACAGAGCACTGACACAGGGCACTAACACACGGCGTGTGTGCATGTGTGTGTATATTACCCAGTTTCTTCCATAATGCAGCCAACCCAGGGGTCCAGACAACCGCATTCCTCTGTGAATCCGAACCAGACAGACAGAGGATCTTTACAAACAAGCCATTTCATTCTTCATGTACTCACCAGCGGATCTCCAATTACCCAGGAATGCCTGTACTGTTATAAGAACACAGAACAATCATGGATTATTGGATTTATGGATTTATTCATGGTGGAGTCATTACATTTTTTTTACATCATTTACATTACATTACATTTATTTCGCAGATGCTTTTATCCAAAGCGACGTACAAAAAGTGCATATCATGGTCGTAGGCAACTGCTGAACACAAGTTCAGAAAGGTATAATACTTAATTTGTACAGCTATTTCTAGCTAAGAACACAGTTCACACAGTGAACACTATTCTAACCTAACCTCTGCAAAGCCAACTAGGCAGAAGAATAAGCTACAGTATTAGGACAAAGACAAATACAAGTGACATTGCATGCAGTGTCTATGCAGACTGACATCCAAACCTCTGCACTAACTAACAACTGTGATCAAGCATTACAGATAAGCATGGTTGTGTTCAGGTGATCCCTTGACTGATGGATCATATGTAAAATAAATACTTGTTGACAATGAGCTATAAAAAGTGTTACAGTAGGGTATTTTCAGATGAATATAGGAATTTAAGTATGCTCAGGAGAACGTGGGGGTGTTCAGGAGAACGTGGCGTTTTTTGGGATAATGTGGTGGTGTTCGGGAGAAAGTGGCGGTGTTCAGGTGTACTTTTCTTTGCTGGCAGATCCCACTGGATTCCCAAGTTCTGTGCCAGGCTCTGAGAGAGAGAGGCGCCCATGTTCCAGGTGGCAGCGTACTGCATGAGGAGGGAGGGAGGGAGGGAGAGAGAGAGGGAGGGAGAGAGGGACAGGGAGAGGGAGGGAGGGAGATAAAGATAGGGAGAGAGAGAGCCACACCACTGGGTCACCATGGCACAAATGCCAGGCTCTTCACAATGGCCAGACTTATTAGCACAATGCGTGTATTGTACATCAGTTTGGATGAAGACGTCTGCCAAATAAATGCAATGTAGTGTAATGGCAGACAGAACCTCACCTCGTGAACCCCGACTCCCCGGCTGGCAGAGCACACGCCCCCGAAATACGCTGCGTTGCTCCGGCCATAGTGGAACGTCACGTTGCTGTGGAAATGACATTAAACCCATGCAACATGGTGGCGGGAAGTTAGCCCCTTCATATGAAGAGTCCTTTAAGGTGTAAGATCACAAACGTGTGGTTAGAATGCTCTTAACAGAACATTCTAGCACTGATGCAACAGTCACAACTTGTAAATGAGAGCAATGGAGTTCTAGCACACTGACTTTAAAACCTACTCTACAAAGGGCTAGGAGACAGGAAAGGGCAGTATTTCAAATACATGCATTTGAGATATGCATTTGAAGGTATATTTATTTCACATAATACAGTTGCTTGCTTCTTTTTGTGTTTGGTTATCCTCTGTGCCAAATGCAACGCAACCCACATTTACAAATCAGCCCACATCTCCATCCACAATTTTTGGGGAGGTACTTTGTTGTTTTCATAAAGTGTATTTTTAACCCAACTCAGCTGAGAGAAAACCAACCATCTGACCAGGGGTATAACAGGTCCCTTAGTAGAATGGAATATACTGCAATATATTATAAATATGTGGAAAATACAATGATAGTATATTTCACAGCAGTGCATTTTACATTACATGAAGCAGCAATGCCTTCGATTTTTGACGCATTGGGACCTCTTGCAATATATATTGACAATGTATTTCAATATATTTTCAAAAGTATTAAATGATTAAATTTCCACAGGGGGTGGACAGCTGGAGGGGGACGTACGAGAAGAGGTGCACGGCGTCTGCGTGCTGCTTGATGCTCTGCTGCCGGTACTTGGAGAAATCCCGCAGCATCTCCAGCGGCTTGGTGCTGACGGAAATCTGATCCCTCTCTGTCCAGATCTCCACGGCGACCAGCACCACACGCGTGTGCAGCTGGTCCTTAAATATCTAAATATGTAAATTAATAAATACAGAGATGGGACTGCAGTGAGGTGGCCAATCACAACAGGGGGCTGCTACTATACACAAGCACCATGTCACACTACATGACACTGCAGTGAGGTGGCCAAGCACAACAGGGTCCTGCTACTATACACAAGCACCATATCACACTACATGACATCACAATACGCTAGATCACAATATTTTATGTACGCAAAATGATTAAACTGCATCACGCGACAGATCACTACATCACACTAAATGACATTACCTGTATATTCTCTTGCACTACAGCCCACAAAGCAGCTGTACATCACATCACGTGGTGATTTACGATGAGCCACACTGCACTGCATTAGACTGCATTAAAGTGGAGAGGCAGTTCAGCTGGGCTCCTGACCAAAGCGCAGCAGGTTAAACTCCCAGGGGCTGTGGCACCCGTGCACCGGCTGCTTAATTGCCTCCAGTAAAAGATTCGGCTCCATTAACGGACAGCGTATAAAAACGGCTTCAAAATGAATAATGCAGCAGCGCTAACAAGTGGGAGGACCTGTGGCTCTGGTGAGCAGTGAGCTGGGCTTGTCTGTGGACACAACACTATTCACAGAGACACAGAGGCTACACACAGGGGCACAGACAGAGGCACAGACAGGGCTACAGACAGGGGCACAGACAGAGGCACAGACAGGGCTACAGACAGGGCAACAGACAGAGGCACAGCCAGGGCTACAGACAGGGGCACAGACAGCAGACAGGGTTACTCACAGCGTCCACCAGGTTAACTACAGCCTTGGCGAAGTTCTTGGTGTGCTGTCCTGTCTTGTGTCTTTTGTACTACAGGCCACAGAACAGGAGAAAAGTGGGGTCAGGCTCACTAACACACTGACCACTACTGCTCACACTTCTGAGATGAATTTAGCTGGAACAGACCTCACTTTCTTTCGGACAGGACCACACGCATGCACATACATACAGGACCACACATATGCATGAACATGTGGGAACACACACACACAAAGTAATTTCACCATATCTACAAATTTGAGAAAATGACGCATCTCTGTCAAATACAGAGAAAATTACAGAGAGAGGGAGAGCAAGAGCGATGCAAGAACAGGAGAGAGAGAGAGAGAGAGGGGGGGGGGGGGAAATCCCTCATGCCGCTCAGGTCTAATATATGTCAACAACCCAGGCAGAAATACTGTAATACATCAGCACATAGTTTTCATTCACAGCTGTGTGAGTTCAGTTCCCAGATCAGTGGGGTGGGAGGGTCTGGATGAGGGGGGGGGGGGGGTTTGGGGGATGAGAGGAGGGGGAATGGGGCACCCACCATGTGGTGGTCGGTGACAATCATGACCTCCAAATACTTCATCTCTTCAAAAACATTGCGAGGCATCTGCAACAACACAAACACAGATCAGCTCTTCCCCATTCCAACACTCCAGCAAAAGCATATGAGAGGCAGAGAAAGAGGGAGAAACAGAGAGAAAGGAGAGAGAGAGAGAGAGAGAGAGAGAGAGAGAGAGAGAGAGAGAGAGAGAGAGAGAGAGAGAGAGAGAGAGAGAGAGAGTGAGAGAGAGAGAGAGGTTACGTAAATACATCATATTCCAGTGGACAGTTCTATGGGACTGCACAGTTGAGGAGTAATGTATAGGAAGGAGCATAACAGAGTAAAGGTGTGATGGTGCAATGACGTCACAGGGTAATGATGTCACACGGGGACGGTGTAGGAGTGTAACGGGGCGGTGCTGGGGGACGGGGCACGGCTCCCTACTCACGGCTCGCTTTTTCCTTCGCCGGAGCCACCACAGATCGGCCAGCTCAGAGAGGCCCTGCTCCTGGTCCGCTGGGGAGACACGGGCACACAACGGCACCTTACCCTCATCATCTCACCCTGCACACACTGGCATCGCTGCTCAGGGGAACAGTATATACAGCCAGGGGGGGTTGTGCCACTGTTCATGCTCATGGCCCACGTATTTAAATGAATGACTCGCATGTGTGTGTTATAAGAGGGTGTTTGTAGGGTGTGTGGCTGTGTGTGTGTGTGTCTGTGGGGTGTAAGAGGGTGTGTGTCGGGGGAACAGGTTGTGAATGGGGTAAGAGGGTATGAGGGTGTGCATGTTGGGTAAGAGGGTGTATGTGGGGGGTAAGAGGGTGTGTGTGTTTGGAGTAAGGGGCCGTGTATGTTGGGTAAGAGGGTGTGAGTGGGGGGGTGCGAGTGGGGTAAGAGGATGTGTGTGGGGGTATGAGGGTGTGCATGTTGGGTAAGAGGGTGTGTGTGGGGGGTAAAAGGGTGTGAGTGGGGTAGGCAGGCGTGTGTGTGCCGGTAAGGCGGTGTGGGGGTTAGCGGGTTTGACGGGGGCAAACGGAGGCTTACTCAGCTCTTCTGGGTTGTCGGCCCACTGTAGGGTTTGCGTCCTGCGCAGCTTGTGGGGTCGAGCAGCTGAACCCTGAGGGTCAAAGGTAAAAGGTCAGTCTGGATAGTAGCACGGAGACGCATCACCGAACAATGGGGGTCTTTTCTAACATACAACTGTTCTAAATTCTTCTATTAAACGTGTCCTAATGGCTTCCTGTTAAAATATGCAGGCAAGCCGAACAGTTCGGGTTTTTTTCCCCGGTCACAACCAATAGTAGTAGATAATTAAATAAAATTAAATAACAATATGAGGAGCGGCAGAATTCTGAATGAGTTTTAGGGCCTGATGGCCACTTCAGCAGGACCAGAAAGCCCAGTACAAGGGTCACTCTGCCCCATCAGCTGGGACCAAAATGCAGCATGGAAAAGGTGGATTTCGCAGATGATGTTGAGAACAGCTGGCAGCACTGAGTGATCGTCGTAATATTCTGAGTAAAACACATTTTGGTATCAGAGACTAATCCAAGATTCTGGGACGTGATCACCATTGTGGGCGATGGCCAGATTGCTGAAGAGGAAAAGATTCAGCTGGTAGGCAGACCATCTCAGTTTTGTGCTTGAGATGTTGACTTGACCTCAAAATGTCATGAAAGGGATAATTTACTTTCAAGCGTTTTCAAACAATTATTATATCATATTATTATATCCAGTATTATGTCAGTTCTAGTGTATGTTTTCAAGCAGCCCAGGCAGTTTCTGTGTGCAATGAAGGATATTTTTGTTGCAGAAATGTCTGATAATTTGCAGGTTTCACAATGGTGGGTATCAGCCATGGTGGACATTCCAGCTGGAATTTGGTCATGGAATCTAGCTGGAACCAGCTTCTGCTCCAGCTGGAATTTGGTGATGGTCTAAATCTCTGTACCAAAACATCAACTATCCCTTTAAGTCAAACGTTGAATTGTGAGGAAAAATGATCCTCCGTGGGTGGAAAGGAGAGAACCATTTGCGTGCCAGTGCAGTGGTGGGAGAAGCCACAGGAGGATAGTCCTGAGCTGAGAGATTTATTGCATGAAGAAACAGGACGGGGCCAGGAATGGATCCCTGGGGGAGTCCTGTGGTAAGGCTGTGGAACTTTGGGATGCCAGGTAACCTGATGCAGTCTCAAAAGCATGACGATGTATGCTCGAGACACACAAACATGTCCTGAATTCCAAAAATGAACTTCACATAAACAGTCTACACACAATCTTTTCTACCCAGTTTCAAAATCTAATCCACAGTGTCATGTATATGGCATATTCGAGGCTACTACAAAGGCATATCAGTTGTCTCTAGTTTGGATGTGGGCAAACCAGTTTAAATGCAAGCAATGCTGAGATCAGTGCTACACAGAGGATGACATCTCTTCAATCTCTTATTGTGTGTCTTGCTCATATACTTCACCTTTCAGAGCCACAGCCATCGCACATCCACTGGTCAGACTTAACATTATAACTAACATCATATTCATATCATTTATAATATTAATATATCTCAAAGTGAAAAGAAGTTTACACAACATCTGCAGGGTACAAACTTCTACATCACATAGCTGTGTTAATGTTAATGCACAATTACAATTTATTTGCTGAATTTAAATAATATTCTTTTTAAATAATACAGGAAATGTGACATGTGCAGGAGTTTAGGCCCCTTCCAGCAGATCCATTAATACATTAAAAAGGTCTCAAAACTTCAGTGACTCTCTAGGCCTTATATTAAGCCATGTGAAACCAATTCCAGAGCTTAATAAACTCTGATCCTTCTAACCTCTCAGGAGTTGTGCTAACTCTCAACAGCCATGGGTTCCTCTAAGCAGCTGACTGAGCGCTTGAAAATAAAGATAACTGACTTTTACAAAGAAGGAGAATAAGAAGATATCTAAATGCTTCCAGCAGGACATGTCCACGGTCAGAAGCATCTTTAAGAAGTGGAAGCAAAGGGGAACTGTTAAAGTCAAGGCAAAACCAGGAAGATGGAGAAAAAACTCTGGTTTTTGGAATGGTCAGACATACGAAGCAAATCCCACGCATATTACCGCAGAGAACCAGCAGAAAGATTTAATGACGCTTGAGTACTGCTGCACCAGTCCATTGCTTACAGAGCACGGAGGAGCTGTCAGAAGGAAACTTTTCCTGCAATCTCATCATAAAATTCAACATCTGAAGTACGCAAACACAGCAGTTCGACAATGCACAGACTTTTTGAAACAGTGCTGTGGACCGATGAAATAAGCACTGAACTATTTGGTCACCACTGCTAAAGATACACCTGGAGGAAACAGGAAGCCGTTTAAGAACACCTTGCCAACCGGTAAGCATGGGGGTGGATCTATCATGCTTAGGGCTTGTGTAGGAGCCAGTACTCAGGAAATATTGCGTGGGTGGATGGAAGAAGGGATTCAACTAAATGTCAACAAATCCTAACATCCCAGAATCAGTGAAAAAAAGAGGCTGCAAAGTGTTTAGATATTTCAACAAGACAATGGACCAAAACATACCTCAATATCAATCATGAACTCCTTAAAGGGCAAAAGATGACAGTTTGGGAATGGCCTTCACATTCCCCATACTTGAATATTAATGAAACTCTGTGGGGAGATCTGAAACCTGCTGAGCATGCAAGCGGAACTGAGAGCATGTACACATGTCTGAAATATGAACTGAATTGCTTCTGCATGGACGAGTGGGAAAAAAATCCTAAAACAAGAAAAGACTGCTAGCTGGCTACAAGAAATGTTTGGAAGCTGTTTGGAAGTTTGGAAGCAAAGCAGGAATTGAAAAGTACTGATGAAAGAGTACCCCATTTGTTTTCCTGCATGACACATTTAACTTTTTATTTTTTATCATTATGTTAAATTCAGCAAATAAAGTAAAAACAAATAATAATTATGCACTAAAATGTAATGTATAAGTTCATGCCTTGTGTAGGTTGCAATAACTTCACTTAGAAACTCAACAAAACATGCTGTTTTGACCACGAATGCCCACTGCGCATGGATGACATATTTAAATATATTTTCAAAAACACAACTGCCATAAGAGACAGTTAACACAGTTGACACAGTTAGCTTGGTGTTTCCATCAGCCTGGATCTTTCTTACAGCACTTTCACAACTTTCAGGGCCTGGGCTGTGCTTGTGATGAGGAAAACGCTGAAAACTGTGTCCCAATCTGACAACAGGAGAAAACACTGAAAACTGTGTCACAATCTGACAACAGGAGAACACACTGAAAACTGTGTCACAATCTGACAACAGGAGAACACACTGAAAACTGTCATAATCTGACAACAGGAGAACACACTGAAAACTGTGTCACAATCTGCCAACAGGAGAACACACTGAAAACTGTGTCATAATCTGCCAACAGGAGAACACACTGAAAACTGTGTCATAATCTGCCAACAGGAGAACACACTGAACATTGTGTCACAATCTGACAATAGGAGAACACATTGAAAACTGTGTCACAATCTGACAACAGGAGAACACACTGAAATCTGTGTCATAATCTGACAATAGGAGAACACACTGAAAACTGTGTCATAATCTGACAATAGGAGAACACACTGAAAACTGTCATAATCTGACAATAGGAGAACACACTGAAAACTGTGTCATAATCTGACAACAGGAGAACACACTGAAAACTGTGTCACAATCTGCCAACAGGAAAACACACTGAAAACTGTGTCATAATCTGACAACAGGAGAACACACTGAAAACTGTGTCACAATCTGACAATAGGAGAACACACTGAAAACTGTGTCACAATCTGACAACAGGAGAACACACTGAAAACTGTCATAATCTGTCAACAGGAGAACACACTGAAAACTGTGTCACAATCTGACAATAGGAGAACACACTGAAAACTGTGTCACAATCTGCCAACAGGAGAACACATTGCTGTAAAAACTGTTCACAAACAAAAGTATGAGGCACTTACTATAGAGTGAGTCTGCTGCAGAGGCTCAATTAGGTACACATAGACTCCATCATCAAACATGCCACTGTATCAGAAGAGAGGGAGAGGGAGAGTGGGGGGGGGGAGAGTGAGGGAAAGGGAGAGAGAGAGAGAGAGACAGAGAGACAGACAGACAGAAAAAGAGAGAGAGAGAGAGAGAGAGAGTGTGTGTCAATCAAAGTACAGGGAGAGTAAGAGGTTGCAGGAAGCCACAGCATCACCATTTAACTTAGCAGGACTGAGGGTAATACAAACCAATTGAGCTGCCAGTGGTTTAATTGCATGGAAACGTAATTCAATAATAACAAGGCATATAGATATGAATAATATGACAGAGATCGGACTCTCGTTCTTATATTGTATGCGTGCATATTTTAGAACACAAAAATGTTTACACATTGTTACCTTTAATGTGAGATAACTGCAATGAAGGAACTAAAAACAATTAATATCACAACTAAAAATGTAAGTAAAGTACCCTTACATAAAAAGGAACTTTATGAAAATATGCTGAAATAATATATTGAAATAATATATGATCACGATATATATGAATACAAGGTATTGGCACATAAATTATAAATTAAAAAAATAATGCAATATACACTGCTGTAATTATGCAATCATGATTAGATTTTTCCATTACATATATTGCAAAGTCCACATATTTACAATATATTCAATTTTCGTAAGGGTAAATAAAGTCTTGAAGAAAACAACACTGTAACACAAGACTTCAAATACAATTTCAGTTTAGTGAGAGATTACGGAACAGCAGTTTGTGTACTTGGCCTCCTCAACTCAGCTCCACCCATCCGACAGGGAAGGTACAAGCTTTAAATTTTCAAAAACCCTCCCATAAACAGATACACACACAAACACACACACACACACACAAACACATGTACACACGCGCGCACACACACACACACACACACACACACACATACGCATACACGCACCCACACATTCACACACAAACACACACAGACACAGGCACAGGCACACACACATGCACGCACAAACACTCACACACGCTCACACACACGCATGCAGACACTCACACACACACACAGACACACAGACACACACACACGCACACAGACACTCACATACATGCACACTCAATCACTCTCACCCACACTCACACACACACGCACGCACGGGAGTGTGTGAGTACTCACTGCAGTCCGTTGCAGGTGGACAAAGCGGCGTACGAGCCCTCGTTGCCCCTCACCTTGCCGTGGTAGCAGCAGTGCTCCCCGCCCTGCAGAGACACACACGCAGCACAGGTAGTCCTCCTCCGACTCCACTCTGCCTGAGCCTGACCTGTGAGCGAAGCTGGATACGAAGCTTCGGAGGAGAGCGTGTGCCTGTCTGAACCGATTCCCCGCGTCTTATGAGACTGTATCACTCCTGTGCACATTCAATCCTTTCAGCAGCAGCAAAAGCACCGGCCGATATTCATTAACCACAGTAAGAAAGAGACTGGAAACAAGCACTGACATCACAGGTATCAGTCACCTGTGCTGTTCTTAAAAATGCTTGTCTAAACTGGCACAAGTTTGTCATCAGGTTGATGGTAAATTTGCATTTGGACCATTTCAAAGTACATGTACCATTTTTGTTTGCATTAGGTCTGTAATTTCTGTTTGAACACTGTGTTCATTTTGCTGTACGTTTGTCATCTGTGTGCCTGTGTGTTTGTGATATAGTTGACACGTATATGCGTATGTGTGTTTTTGCATGTGCATGAGAGAGCAGGTGCATGTGTGTGAGTGTGTGCATGTGTGTGTGAGACTGTGCGTGTGTGAGACTGTGTGTGTGCACATGTGTGTGACTGTGTGTGTGTGTGTGTGTGTGAGAAAGAGAGACTGTGTGTGTGTGTGTGTGTGTGAGAAAGAGAGACTGTGTGTGTGTGTGTGTGTGTGTGTGTGAGAAAGAGAGACTGTGTGTGTGTGTGTGTGTGTGTGTGTGTGAGAGAGAGAGACTGTGTGTGTGTGTGTGTGTGTGTGTGTGGGTTGTTATTGTGAGAAATGCACTCTGTGGTAGCTGCAGTGCAGGAGCTGAGGGAAGGGCATCCCAGGGCTGTGAGTCACCAGAGCTTCCCTCTGGGACCCCACATCAGAGCCAGGTTGAGCAGAGAACACCCTCCTGTTCTCCCTCTCTCTCTCACACACCTTCTCTATCCCTCTTTTTGTCTCTCTCTCCATTGGTGTGCATCTCTTTCCTTCTCCCTCCCTCCTTCTGTTTCTCCCTCTCTCATACCTTCTGTATCCCTCTATTTTTATGTCTCAGTTTCCCTCTCCTTCCATCATTCTCCCTCTCTTTATCACACACACACACCTTCTCTAGCCCTCTCTTTGTCTCTCTCTCCATCTGTGTGACTCTTTCCATCTGTATCCTTCTCTCTCTCTCTCTCTCGCTCTGTCTCCTTCTGTCGCTCCTACCATCCCATGGTGCACTGCTACTGCAGAGGAGCTGCTCCCCCCTGTCATGTGACCTGAGTCCTGGGAGGAGCTGTCAGAGGAGCAGAGGTGTACTGAGTCAGCAGCTCAGTGCCATACCCCAAACCCTTTCCTGATTCAGCACCTGCAGCGAGGCTGAAATCCAGACCATCCTCCAAATCTCCCTCACCCCCTCCCTCTCTCACCCCCCTCCCTCTCTCTCACCCCCCCATTCCTCCCTCTACCCCCTCCCAGTCTCCTTGAGCACAGGTGTAACATGAGGAAAAGCAGGTAAAGGACACAGACTTTGAAAAGAAATCACTTAATATATCCCACTTTATCTATCTTTAAGGAAATAATTTCAGCATAACAAGAGCGTACTATCATTACTGTTAGTAAGCCCCCTTAGCCCTGTCATCAGTTTGGTTCAGGTTATAACCCATATGAACCATGCTCTTGGGCCAGTAAAAACGACATCAGCACACTGCCAGTCCGAGCATAAGCAACATCACCACACTGTCAGTCACAGCAGGAGTGACATCACCACACTGCCAGTCAGAGCAGGAGTGACATCACCACACTGTCAGTCAGAGCAGGAGTGACATCACCACACTGTCAGTCAGAGCAGGAGTGACATCACCACACTGTCAGTCATAGCAGGAGTGACATCACCACACTGCCAGTCAGAGCAAGAGTGACACCACCACACTGTCAGTCAGAGCAGGAGTGACATCACAACACCGCCACTCAGAGCAGGAATGACATCACAACACCGCCACTCAGAGCAGGAATGACATCACCGCACAACAGACAGAACAGAAAACCAATGATAATTTTAATCATTATACACATCACACACTTGCCCTAATGATTGATCCACTTCTTTTCAAAATTGGTGAAGGTTACAGCACAAGTATTTTCAACTAATGAACACATGAAGTATAATGATCGTAAGTAACATCTTTTTAAAAAATAAAAAACTGTCTGAACTTCCAATGACTTCAGTTAGAAGAACTTATATTTTCCTTGCACAACACAAGCATTGGGCTGACTGTGAGCTACTGTGTCTCAGGAGGTGAGCAGTCATTCCTGTGGGGCCATTCTGTTAATGTAGAGAAGGACTCCTGACCCAGACAATTTCATGGGGACTAGCCCAAAATAAGGACTGAGCACTAAAGGCCACACTGAGCTCAGAGCAAAAGACTCTCTGAGCTTGGGAGACCATCATTTCAACATCACCATGTCAACACGTCAGTCTTCCCTGTTCATGAAACAGCGCCTTGTTCCGAGCACAGTGCGCTCCAGTGTTTCTTATTTTGGGCATATCCCTGTGAAGTCTGGGTAAGAGGCTCTTCTCTATAGTTGGACTGTCCTCGCTGTTAAGAACCTATTTAGTCCTCTTTTATTTAGCAGGCTTGAAGCACGTTGGGCATCCTTCTGGTTAAATTATTGTGTTTTCACATAATCAGCCAATCATAGACCATTTCTTCTTAAAAATATAATTGTAAGGAAGTACGGATTCTACCTTGGACAGGACAGGCTTGCCCTGCTCATAATGGATTTCCACATAGTCTGAGGAGAGCAGGTCACTGCAAAAGAGACAGAAAAAGATATGACCAAATGCTTTAAATATTCTGTCATTCTGTGTCAGTGTGTATGTGTATGTGTGTGTGTGTGTGTGTGTACGCCCTGCTCTGTACCCCACCCCATGCTGTCTACCCCCATCCCCTACCCTGTACCCCACCCCCTTCTCAGTACCCCCACCCCCTGGTCTATACCCCAGCCCCTGTGCTGTTCCACACGCCCTGCTCTGAAACCCGACCCCATCCTCGCTACCCTCACCCCCCTACCCTGTACCCCACCCCTTGCTCTCTACCCTCACCCCCCTACCCTGTACCCCACCCCCTTCTCTGTAACCCCACCCTCTAGAGCCGGCTCTCTCCATCAGCATCGCAGTGTCCCATGTCACCTTGCAGATCTGAGCTTCCATGTGCGCTGTCTGACTGGACTGTGAGTCCTGCAGTCAGTCACAGACAGCTTCCTGTCTGAGTGTCAGAACACAGCCAGGCACACTAACATGAGCGGCTCTACAGCCTGAGCAGGGCTGCAGCGAGGTTCCTGACAGGGAGAATATTTATAGGCTGATGGATGAGGCGTTGAGGGTGTGGGGGTGTGTGTGTGTGTGTGTGTGTGTGTGTGTGTGTGTGCGTGCAGTGTTGGATTTGTGATGACTGGGAGTCAGCAGAAGGTTTTCAGACCTTCAGCAAACCAGCTGCGGCACTCAATGAGACCTCTGGGACACACTGAGACTCTCAAACACTCTGAGACTCAAACACACTGAGACTATCAAACACACTGAAACTCACAAACACTGAGACTCTCAAACACACTGAGACTCACAAACATTCAGAGACTCTCAAACACACTGAGGCTCTCACACACACTGGGGTTCACTGTAGCTCAGTGACAAATGCAGGGGAGATGCTGTATCAGCAGTAAAGCTCTCTGTCCTCACAGGTGCAGTGAGCCAGCAGACTCTTCTGCAGCACTGATAGAAGTACTGCAGCCCTGCACATAAAACACACACGCACACACACACACACACACAGGCCTATACATATAAACACACACACGCACACAAATACACTCACACACACACACACACACACACAGGCCTATATATATAAACACACACACGCACACAAATACACTCACACACACACACACACACACACAGGCCTATACATATAAACACACACACGCACACAAATACACTCACACACACGCACACACACACACAGGCCTATACATACAAACACACACACACGCACACACACGCGCACACACACACACAGGCCTATACATATAAACACACACACGCACACAAATACACTCACACACACACACACACGCACACACAGGCCTATACATATAAACACACACACACGCACATACGCACACACACACGCACACAAATACACTCTCACACACACACACACACACACACACACACAGGCCTATACATATAAACATACACACAC
>CM077298.1:12615224-12745224 GCA_039654925.1 Anguilla pacifica
CCTCGTTCAGGTAGTAGATGAGGCGGGACGGGTAGGTGATCTGGTGCTGCCCGGCGCTGCCGCGGTCAGTTTGGTTATCGCCGTCTCCTGCCCCGGCTGCGCCCTGCCCCGGCTCCGCCGACACTGCGTCCCGCACAGCGACATTCTCCACTGCCAAACGCCCCCCAACACACCCAACGCCGTTCACCAGCTGCTCCCCCCGCACACACCACCCTGCTCCTATACCGCCATGCCGTCAACCTCAGCTCACGGTACTGCTGCAGAACGTGCACACGCATCTCCACAGCAATGTACAAAAACACGCATGGCTACTGCACTGAGGACTGCAGGCACTTTGGAAATGCTGCTGTAGCTAATTTTGAGCGAGCATTTTTTTTAAAAACAAGACAAGTAACATGCAACCGCATACTGTATGGCAAACCTATCAGGCAATGTCTACAGTGACATACAAGGGACACCAGAAAACAAATGACATTGCTAAGTTGGTGAGCAGTGTGCTGTCAATGACAAACTAAACGTAACACTATGAAGCCATGTCCGTTGCAAAGTAATCCATCGAATTTCACTCATAGGCCTATATTTTTATTCAGCTATATATCACACATGATTGATTCAAATTTTAATTCCGAATAGATCCCAAGAAACTACAGAGGAGTCATCCGCACGATTTTGGAAAGTCCCAGGCCATTTGGAACGCATTTTTATAAATTCACGCCGATAACATGTGACTTAGTGATAAAATATGGACTTTGAGGTGGCGAGGATCCACCGATATCTTAAAGAAGTATTTTGTTGCGCTAACGCCTCGAACTCGGCGAAATTGAGCAGGGCAAGAACAAAAGGTGCTGAAGTGGTGGTTCCCCGTGTCACTTGCTGTTTAAAAAGACAGCAGCAAGCGGCGAGATACGCAACTATTTCTCAAAACAATTACGAATTACCGAACACAATTTAAGAGATAACCTTTTTGTTAAACTTGACAAAATAAGCAAAATAAACAGTGACCTACCCGTTGACGCTAAGCTGAGTGGATGGAGCCAGGACACAAGGATGCTCGCGAGTAGATTTGGAAAAGATATCAGATGCATGATTCATATTTGAAGGTTATTTTTTTAAAAAGGTTAACAATAACACGTTAGCGCAGTGGAAAGGTGCATTGCTAAGGCAGAGAAGCTGTCGATGCCAAATTCTTTATGTATCCTGCGATAAAAAAGATGAGTCTTGCGGCAGCGGGCGGGGGAATAGGGGATGGAAGGCGGTGGCCAGCCAGTGGAGATCAACCAGCCAGCTCCTCCTGATGCTTACAACCGCGCAAGTGCTGTGCGGCTCGTTTTGCTAAATTATCCGCCATCCCTCCCCCCTTTACTGTCCTCCACACCCTCACACGCATTCGTACACTCAGGCGCGTGCACACGGGATCCTTCACACCCCAGGGCTCAGTTCTTGCTCATGCTGGAGCCAGTAGCCTACTCCTCGGAGCCCAGAGATTCGTTCAAAACGCGGGGACTTCCCCCGCCCTGACGTCGCTCTCCCACGCGCATCACACCCAACGCTCAAAAACGCTTCTAATAAATTAGTACTATTATAAGGCTTGATGTGGCTTCCACAAAATAAGATCAACTAATTTAGTAGTTAGCAACATTGTCGGATAGACAGGTGGTGTTTTGAACGAAAAGCAAACATTTGAATTTCTTTCAAATTGTTGTTTCATTCCCCCAGACTTTGTGGTGTTAAAAATAAAAGTATGCTACTTTAGTTGGAGGGGCAGGCATTGTTCCCTCAGTGAATTCTATATTTCTTTTGAGCACACAGTTTAGAACTAGAGCAAGCAACATAACAGTAATGTTATGTTAACAAGACACGTTTTTTATGCAAGTGTTTTATATATAGCATTTTCTAAGCTGTTTCCTCTTGAAATTTAACCATTAGTTTAGTGAAGCGCTAGGAACGCGTTTTTCTATTAAACACTTACTAATCTTCCAAAAGCCTGACAGCAATAACTGTTCAAGTAGAAACGGGGCTAAAACATAGTTTTGGGGAGCTACCGTTGTCCCCGTGAGAATAATGGTTCATCGGAATACTTCAGCATTTCCTGTCAACAATAAACACCGCGTTCAGCTAAAGATCGAAAATACGCAATAATGTAGGCTACTACACAGATCACCGTGGATATGAATGCCTACTAGCAAACTATTCTGACGTGACGGCATGAGTGTTTCTATAGTCGGGACGCCAGCTTCGCACAACCTACGACTCAGTTTTAAAATGAGACTTAAGATGTCACTGAATATATGTAGCCTATAGACAGTCTCTCCCCGTCTCCCTGTGTCAGACACAGTGGATTCGTGTGATCCTGTGTTGAAGAAGCAAGATCTGCCCCATGACAGCGTGCTTCTTGGCCAGCCGCGCCGGTCCGCGCTGTCGCAGTGTGGGGCGGGGGGCCGGCAGAAAGACAGGTGTCTGCACTGCTTCATGAACACAGCCAATCAGCATTCTTCTATCTCTGTGTACTTTTCAAGTAGCCTGTGACGCAATATGCACGTTACATGTTTCGCGCGACAGAGTCCACTCAGATCCCACACAAAAACAAAATGGTCAAATATGTTTGATCAGAAAGCAATATCAGCTCACGAACACCTTTAGTAAGCCAAACAGCCTAGCCCTAGTTGATGGCGATGACCTCGAGTGTAAGGTTATTCCTCCCCCTTGACTGCAGGGGGAGCAATCTGTGATTATTATTCACCAGGGATAAGAGCCTAAAATAGCACTGCACATTAGCACCAAGAGCAGGAGCTTTTGTAGGTCTAGGATGTGAGAGAACAGACACCATCACTGAACACTCACTCAGCTATGACATTGTGTTAGGACAGCAATGCTGAACACACCCTAAACTGCAACACAGACAGACTGGACTCTGCAGACTGGCCAATGGTATAAAAACTCAGTAGAGCTAAAGCACACCAAAAATATGTAGTAATGCAGGATGAGATATTGCTGAATGCCTGCTATGCAATGTCTTAACATGAGAGGAAGAGATTAGGAACACTATGTTGATCTCAGAATACAGACAAAAATGAGGTGTTAACTGGGGAAAAGCTGGTTTCCCAGCCAATAAATCTGACACACGACACTTCCATAGGTATGTATTCAAAAATATGCAACACTTATGCTTACTCAGTATACCCTTAACAAAAGTACTTTTTGAAAAAAAAAGAAGTGATGATTGACTGTAAAAAACAATGTATTTATGTTGTAAAACATAAAACATCAAAATCTGCTAGATGCATATAAATAGTAACCATGCATTACGGTTTGCATAAAGCTGACGTGATTACCTTTGTACCACATACAGATCAGGTCAGCCTCTGTTCACTTGAAGATTCACTGTAGCTCACCAGAGGTGCTCAAACCTCCACACGAAGCTGGTGGGATGTGTCACTCTCACACTGTTCAAACAAAGGGGCCAAAGCCACTCTTCCATCATCTAAAGAGATGGGGAATGTGCATATAGTCTATCTGCAGTAATACTCAAACAAGGACCAAAGCAAGTGAGTTAGTATGTGGAAAGTATGAGGAAAGGCCATTAGGCATTCCACGCATTCTTAGCTGCGTTTCCGCTGTTGCTATTGCCGCCCTCCTGATAAGGAGGCCAATTGGAAGTGTGTGTCCTGTCCAGGCTTCTGTGAGTCTGCTACCAGGTGGTGAGAGAAGACCTGCCCCTGCCACATTGAAAAGAGGGGCAAGAATATATTTTTCATTCACACTTGTATGGAGATTGAGCCAGAAGACTAGGAGTCTTGAGACTCACTCTGTTGAGTCAGGACTTCCATTTGACAACTGATCAGTAAGATTTCATGATTCCCGAAATGTTTTTTTTTCTTTCTTCGACTTGTCACCTTAATTGCAACCGACCTGCAAGCCTCCCACAGCCCACAGTGGGT
Source organism: Anguilla pacifica (assembly GCA_039654925.1). Classification (NCBI taxonomy): domain Eukaryota; kingdom Metazoa; phylum Chordata; class Actinopteri; order Anguilliformes; family Anguillidae; genus Anguilla; species Anguilla pacifica. The sequence goes on from CM077298.1 coordinate 12,619,163, forward strand.
TCCAAGTCACAGATTAGTAATCAGCACTGTGGCCCCCATCATTGCACTGGGGCACTGGTTTTAGCTCTCTCTACAGGGAAGACAACAACACTGAAAAATGAAAAGCTTTCCCCTCAACTCTGGGTAATCTTCTCTTGCTGTCGAGAGGGCATTTAAAAGATGAAACGGCTAACTGCTGCAAAAGCTTTTCAACTTTCACAGGGTTACCATGCACAACACTAAATGCCTACATTCCGTAATCCCATAATGCTCTCTGGTGCCATCTGAGGATCCAGCTTGAACACAAAGAGATGAGCAGGCACACATCCCGTTTCAATTGCTTGTCCAAGACAGAGGAAAAGTACACATGCTGTCTCTGCATGGCTAGAACAGGCCGTCGGCTAGAGATTTACATTTTGAGTCAGGAAACATCATTTGATAGTGTGGTACTGATTAGATGTCATGCACGTCCAAGCACTGCACACCACATGCGTGTGCACCCCAGACATGCAGCACACACAATAATGGCACACAGCCCAACTGTGCCGTACACGTGCGGCATCTCCGCAGCTCGAACGGGCTGAAGCGAAGCCTGGGTCGTCACAGAGGAAGATGGAGGCTGGGTTACTGAGAGTTAGCCAGGATAAGCACCAGAGTCCTGCTGGGACTGCTATGGTTCAGTCTCAAACTCAGACCTGCCAGCCAACGTCTGCTGGTTTTTGTTACATTATTTGATAAATTAAAGTTGTTGAAAACGTGGTTAAGAGCAGCCACTTTTTGCCTTCAACTTATTTTAACACAATGCAGCTTTGACTTATTGCCATGTTGTCTCTGAACTCTTTGTTTTCTACAAATGGTTTCGTTCTATTGTCCACGCAGTCAGGAGCCCACTGAGTTCACCTGTCGGTGTTTCGTTTTCTTGCTTATTTATTAGTTTATTATTTATTTATTTTTATCGGTCTACAATTCAACAAAGTTCTAAAAAAAAGAGAAAGTACTAGCTGTTCCTTTAAGATAAATTAAAAGAGCCTAATTATAAGCAATCGAAAGCTTGTTACACTTAAGAGGTGGCAAACATGGCTGGAATAAAAACCAGCACATGAAGGGAGGCCTCGGGCCCAGGTTGAGAGCTCCTGCTGAGGGGATCAGTAGCTGTATAATCCCAGTCTTGTGGCGCGAGCGCTCTTTGGTTAGCAAACAGGATACCCCCCAGTCCGCTTCCCCCGTACACACATGCTGAGACCAGACACACACAAAACAGCACTGGCCATCTTCAACCCCCACACTCTTCCAGCATCTCTCTCCCACTCGGCTGTGTTTCCACAACAACCCCACAACGACCCCCCCCCCTTCCCTCCCCCGCCTTCCCCCAGGGTCTAGAGATCGGCAAATTTTTGCTGGTTATGTAATTGAAATGTCCAGCTGTCGGCCTAGCGCTCTGGCGCCCTAGTGATCCAACATCAGAAGCCCACTGATTTTTTTTTTCATTGTAATGAATTACCATACTTCAAAAACAAACAATGATGGCTTACCCAGACTGACTTCAACTAACTTCATTAATAATCAAATTATACAGCTTTGTATTTATTGAAGTAAAAGGGCATCACATACTTTGCTCAAGAGTACAAGAGCAGAGGAATTCCCACCTAGGAATCGGACCTACCACTACTGAGACAGAACGCTAGTTTTCTATGTTATCCTAAACAGCTGGAAATAGTTTGTTAAATCTCGTGTTCTCCTCTTTTCTCCGTCATTTCGAACTATTTATTCCAGCAGCGAGTCTCTTAAGATGAACGGTCTATTTTGTAAGAGAAACAAGGCAAGAAAACGTATAATATACCAAATCTACAATTTTAATGCAATTAAAATCTACAATTTACGCAAATATTATGCTATTGCATGTACATCTAGCCTAATCTAAAAGCATCACAGGTGTGCAAGTATTTATAAACTCCGAAACAGATACAAGATTCTCCAGCTCCAAGTGTTTTTGCAATGTGTTCCGCGACCATTACAACAATTACAACTAAAGGCTCCTTTACCCTTTTCTCTCATCCTGTAACACTGGTCGCCTCCACAGACTCTTTGATATAATTTTTAAATCAAAATCTTTATTTCTTTAATATTATTTTATAAGAGCTGCAAATGCGTCCTCGCCACCGGTACTGAACTTCAAACTACCTCCAAATGCCTAGACACTTAATCACAACGTGAGGCCCGTTTTCTTTTCCGGCATACCGACGGGAACGCGCATCAGGGGATCGCGCCTACTTAAAGGAGAAATAAGAGTGCCTCCACATTGTGACACGCTTCTGTTTTTAGCAGCATCGGTGCGGACTTATATTGAAGTCGCGGTAACTGGACATAAGCTTTTTATTCCACATCTGAAAGTAACCGTTTTAGTTCCTTCTCTTATCTTTGTCGTACTGACACCGAGAAGAAAACATCCTAAAGGGGAAATTCACTGTCTGCTGAAAAGAGTAAGTATTTTACTGAGACACACTATCATTTTAATTGCTATGCAGGCTTCACTCCGCGCATCAGATATATTTTTCGGAAAAAAACCGTTACTCGCTGCGATTGAAAAGATCGCTGCGCACAACTGTTTTTTACTTTTTCTAAAATTACTTGTGAGTTTGCATTCTGGGGTTTCATTTCTCATTGTATTGGTTGAACCAAAAAAAAATAATATTGGTCGGGGAGTGGAACAGTCAGTCGAAATACAATATAGTAGGCTATAATTACATAATTACATAATAGTGATAACTAAGGAGAGGCGATAGACCAAGAAAGACTGCAAGAAAAAAATGACTTTGTGTGGAATTTATATGCAAGTTGTTTTCTCCAGAGCGGAGCTTATAGGAGTAGGAGCCGATCATACCTTGCGTCCATCATCAGACTGTTCTTGGACTTGAACACATGCACTTTGGTTACGGGGGTGGGAATGTGGGTGCTTGCTGGTGCTTATTCAGGTCTTGCGGTTAAAGTAGTCATAGGGTGGGGGGATAGGGGCTTTGTATCATTTGAATGTGTGTTCAGCATTTTTGGGGTCTAAGGTACAAAGCATGGGGTGGGGTAGTGAGGAGACTGGACTGTGTTAAGGCTACTTCAGAGCAAGTGTGGGCGTGCGCTTTGGGTGAGGCCAGTCTCCTCGCTGTAACATCTGGCACTGCTCATTACAACATGTTCCCATTCAACAAGTTCTCAGTTCCCTGTCCCGATAGGGGATCAGTGGTTTCTGAAGGAATTCGGAACTGAAAGGGACAAAGGAAAGGGAAGAGCAGAGTAGGAGGAGGAGTACAAACTCACACACGCTGCCCAACCGGTGAGAAAGCAAGCTCTGTGTACTGGATCAGATAGAAGATATTTGTGAGAGACTTGACAGACGCTGTATACTGAAGGTTTAGATCAGAATCTAAAGGACAGTGAACGCACGATTTGGATGAAAGCTTTGCTTCTCTGAAAATCAGAGCAAGTCATTTCTCCTTTTAGGTTCTCGTTTGAGTCACAGAATTTCTTGCGACACGTCAGGAGAAGGCCAGCGATGGACGATCATTTAGAAGGCCTTTCGAATGGCAGCCACGACTTCATGTACTACGAGGACTACGGGGAGTTTGAGAGGGGTGAGCGAGGTTATGACCAGAGGGAGGCACTGCACATCCTCTCGGTGGTCATCTACATTGTGGCCTTCGTGCTGGGCGTCCTGGGCAACGGGCTGGTTATCTGGGTGACGGCCTTCAAGACCAAGCAGACGGTGAATAGCGTGTGGCTCCTGAACCTGGCCATCGCGGACTTCGTGTTCGTGCTCTTCCTGCCCGTCTCCATCGACTACGTCCTGCAAGACTTCCACTGGAGGTTCGGCCAGGCCATGTGCAAACTCAACTCATTCGTGTCGGTGACCAACATGTACGCCAGCGTGCTGTTCCTCACGGTCCTCAGCGTGGACCGCTACGTGTCGCTGGTGCACCCGAGCTGGGCGCGGAGGACGCGCCGGGTGGAGCGGGCATGGCCCGTGTGCGTGGGCGTCTGGAGCCTGGCCCTGCTCCTCAGCTGCCCCTCCCTGTTGTTCCGGGAGACGATCGAGTTGCGCCACCAGGTGGTCTGCTACAACAACTTCCACAGCTCGCACGAGCACTTCGCCGTGGTGACGGTGCGCACAGTGGTGGGCTTCCTCGTCCCCTTCGCCGCCATCAGCGTGAGCGGCGCCCTGATCGTGCTGCAGGTCCGGCGGTCCGGCGCCGCCCGCATATCCAGCTTCTCCAGGACGGTGCTGGCGGTGGTGCTGGCCTTCTTCCTGTGCTGGGCGCCCTTCCACGTCTTCAGCGTGATGGAGCTGACCGTGCACTCGTCCATGCGGCTGCACGAGGTGCTGCAGACGGGCTTCCCCCTGGCCACCAGCCTGGCCTTCTTCAACAGCTGCGTCAACCCCATGCTCTACGTGCTGCTGGGCACCAAGGCCCGCCGCATACTCCGGCGCTCCTGCCTGGACCTCACCAAGCGCTCGCTGCGGGAGCTCAGCCAGTCCATCTCCGGCACGCAGTCCGTGTCGGCCCCGGGCAGCTGGGCCACGGAGGAGCCCCCCGCGCACACCTCTGTGTGACCCCGCAGGGGTACAGAGCAGCGCCACTGTGGACGGTCATACACACTCTGCATTGGCACATGTACTCTGCTCACTCTGCATATAATCTGCGTAAACATATGTACATACACATTACATGAGCGTAAATATACAAAATATATCTACAGGCTTATTCTGCATACGTACTGTATAGGTAACAGGGTCGGGGTCAGTTCTGAACTTTTGAGTTCATTCCAATTTAGTTTATGAATTGAAGTTGAAGTTTTTTTAAAAATACTGGAATGAATTAGAATAGGAAGTAGAAATGAATTCAGTAATATTTCAAGAAATTCTACACATTTCTAGAACAAAGCCTAATATTTTGACAAATATTCCAAAATCAGTTTCCAAAATAATTTGCCACTTGTATACCATTTAAATGCAACCTACCAGCAATACAATTTTTAAACTACCATAGATGTCAAATTTTTAAAAAGTATTCATTTATTATGGCAAATGTATTTTTAATTTGATTTTTATTTTTTTATTTTAATCAAATTAATTACTAAAGACTACATGCAAACTCCTCTTTAAGTAAGCAGGTTACTGCTTACACAGGCATATGCATGCTGAACATAGGCTGATTACACACTCTGTTTTGACTTTACGACTACATATGCATACATTCCTCTGAATGTGCTTCCTACCATTCCTAGTTCCGTCACCTACAGTTTAAGATAAAATGCGGGACCCTTTGGTCTCCCAAACCTGATTTATTCTGATATTTGGTGAGAAACCATTTCCTGTGGACCACAGCACCTCCAGACTCACTGTTTTCAGTGGAGTTTCAGCCATTTCCTGTTGTCCCCCCCAGCTGCTTCACAGGTGGGAACGACTGAAGTCTGCTTGGAAACGGCTGCATGGCCTCTCACAGTCACTCCTGGAATTAATTAGCCTTTACTTAAAACACTATGGCGTGAAGAGAATTCTTTTTTTTTTTCCTCCAGTTATATAAATAAGAAATACCCATTTTATTCCCAGAAATTCATTAAGATGATATAAACAATACAAACAAATATAAACAAATCTGTAACTTTGTATTATGAAGTACATAGGCATATAAACCAAAACTTATAAACAATACAAATATAATTATAAACAAATCTGTAACTTTGTATTATGAAGTACATAGGCATATAAACCACAACTTATAAACAATACAAATATAATTATAAACAAATCTGTAACTTTATATTATGAAGTACATAGGCATATAAACCACAACTTAGACTGCAACCATCCATCCATAATCTAACCCGCTTATTCCTGATCAGGGTTGCAGGGGGCTGGAGCCTATCCCAGCATGCATTGGGCGAGAGGCAGGAATGCACCCTGGACAGGTCGCTAATCCATTGCAGAGCACTCACACCAGACATTCACTCACACCCTCATACCTAGGGGCAAATTAGACGCTCCACTGAACCAAACTTGCATGTCCTTGGACTGTAGGGAAGGAAAGCCACACAGCCATGTGCACACTCCACACAGTAAGGATCCTTCTTGTTGTGAGGCATTAGTCTGCAAGTTCCTATAAACTCAAAAAATCCACTGTCAACAAAATAAACAGAAAAGCAAACACATCACACCAGGCTTATTTGTCTTGTTAGAGTAAACTTTGGACAGAAGACTTAGCATCTGCAGTCCTAAATGATTCACAGAGGGTAGCAGAAGACCGAGGCAGCAGAACACTGCTCTTATCCAAGTAAAAATATTATACTATACAGCCTTGTGTGTGTACCTCACACCTTACATACTGCTTCAGCAGAACTCTTCCAGTGTAATACTTGCACTCTATTCAATACTCGCAATCTATTCAAACTATATTAAATGTGTGTGAGCCCATTCTCACATACCCATAAAGCTGAAACACAAACACACATAATACAGGCATCAAGATGGCTTGTAAAAAATTACTGAATTTATGACAAAGGCAACGTTTTATGTCATCCGGTTGAATGGCAGACACATTTGAACCTTGCCAGCAACAGAAATCATACAAAAATACAAATGTCAGATTGTTAGCATTTTCCTGTCATTCCTGTCTTGCTGTTAGTTGTGGTATTAAACACATGTAGTACAAATATTTTTGGTACAAATAAAACATTGTTAAAATAGTTGTGTTTGGTCCAATTGTCAAGCCGTTTTTAAAATCTGCATTGAGCCAGGACTCTTGCATAACTGGCAATCCCTGCCAATTATCCCAAAACAATAAGAACGTACTGCACCGCCAAAAACACAGAAATTCAATGAAGTTTTTAGAAATTGATGGCTGGTGTCACGTGCTGATTATTCACACACAATTGGGAGGGTTCAGCCGGTTCAGTCGCACCGAGATCCGCGTTTCGTCGCTCTTGGGCGACCCCCATTGGCCGATAAGGGCGTTACTGCTAGTTAAAGTCACGTACTCTCCTAAAAGCTGGCCATTCAGATCTTGGATCTTATTCGCAAACTCCATATATTCTATGCCGAAACGTACACAAGGACATTCACTAAAATATTTATAAAAATATTTTCACTGAAACGTGTCATCCAAGACACATTATGCAATCTCAAAAAAAAATATTTAGAATTTCTCCTCAGCTGAGTCTCAGGACATAAAACAACTTCCTTCAACACCACTATAGAATGCGAGTTTTGCAGCGAAAATAAACGGCTGGTAGACAGCACGCTTACGAGAACCGTAGATATCCCATCTCTCCCGAATTTGCAGGGTGGTTCGCGCATGGAACGTGGGTGCAGTTGCAGACGTTCGGACATTCCAGATTGGGGAGGGATTTGTATATACAAAGCCCCGGCTTGGGCAGCAAAGGGGAAACCGTTTAAATTATCTACGCATTGTTGTGAAGAATTTTTTCGAAGAATGGTTTGGATTACGCCTGATTTTTTTTTTTTTTTTTGAACATTCAAGTTTAATTGGCTACGACAGTTCGCGCGCAATTAATGACTTCAAATACCAGAGTTCCCCGATGACCGGCCGGCTATCGCGGTTTAAAGCAAGTAACCGAACTAATCAAGCAGCCTGTAAAGTGAAATCATGCCTCCAGAGGCTGTACGCATGGGCACCACCAGATTACCTTTGAAAAATTGACGTTTAATTTCAATTTCAGCGTAAGACAACTGTGCTCAAGGATAGTACCAAACAAACACAAAATTGAACAGCAAAAACTGAACAAATGAACACTACAGCGGTGTCCAAACCTACAGCCTCTAGGAAGTCAGTGACCAGCCACTTTGAGTTGCTTCCAACTGAACAATCTTATTTTAAACCAGTCACAAACTCCCCTATAGCAACCGTTAATGAAGTTGGCATGGGGGCACAAACACTGGGCTCCTTTAAAAGACTTCCGTTCTCGGTTACTCAGTCTTCGACTGACGCGGCAGTCAATTGAGCGCCGCCATCTTAAAAGGACATTCCAACCCATTAAATGCTCCCCGAAGGAGCTAGGAGGCCACCGAAGGGTACTTCAGCAAGGAAGTGCATCCTCGGCTGAAATCTTTTGGAACGAGAGATGTACAAATGATAAATCCACCACATCTGTAATTGATTTGGTTTCAGACGCTCAGCCGAACAAGCACACTTAATTTGCCCAATACATGGTTCCCGATTGCTCTATACTCACGTCTTATCTTTGCGTCCTCCATTCAGAGGAGCCAAGGGGCAAGGAAATGACATGGGGATGCCAGGAGGTAAAACAAGTGATTGGAAGTGGCCCATTGCCAGGGCCAACTTTGTTAAACTCCATAAAGTGATTCATCCAATTAAAACACAAAATTATGGCAGTTTAACAACCTTAACTTACCAAGATTGGTTAACCATCAAACCAACAATTCCTACATCCACTTCATCACCCCCCCTCCCAAAAAAAAAGCCCACCCCAGAGAGAATTTTGCATTTTAAGTGCTTTTATTGCATGACAGCAGCGGGGTTGGTTAGATCTTGTTGAAGGCAGCAACATCCATAGACTGGACATAGTCATCGAAGGCGGTGATCTGCTCCTCCAGCTGGTCAGTCCCAACCTTGTCATCCTCCACAACACACTGGATCTGCAGCTTCTTGATGCCGTAGCCCACAGGGACCAGCTTGGCTGGAGGGGAACACACACATTTATGGGTCCAGTCACAATACCCGAAATTTTCTATAAAACTTGGCAAAGCTGAACCCAACCTAGTAACAATACTTGGTATTGACATTTCAATGGGAATTAAATAATTGACTTTTCTCTAGTGCAGGAAGGCAAGGTTTTGCTTCAGCTCATAAGGCAAGCAAAAATTAGCTGAAGAGCCCATTTTAGGCCATTCTGACTGATGCACACACAGCACACTTACAGGACCCCCACAGCAGCCCGTCCATCTGGATGCTCCTCACGCACTCCTCCAGCTTGGCCATGTCCGTCTCGTCGTCCCACGGCTTCACGTCCAGCAGGATGGACGACTTTGCGATGAGCGCTGGCTCTGTGGGCGGAGGAGAACACCGAGCGCGAGCGCTTAGGAGGCATCCAGGCCTTCAGCTCTCACTCATTTACAGCACAATCAGGAACAGAAAACATGGTAAACAATGTGACACTTCAGTGCTGCTGGCGATCAGATTCAAATAAGTGTCCATCACAACTCAGCCGAAAGATGGTGAAAGGATCATCATAGCACCAGCTGACAGCAAGTCACTGTAAACGCAAGAGTACATTGTTTTAAAGGTGCACTCAACCTACTTTTGGACTTCTTTTCATTGTAGGCAGCCAGTCTCTCATCCTTCAGCCTCTTGGCTTCTGCGCTCTCCTGTGGAAACACTGAGGCATTATGGGAGGAATGGGAAAGAGGCAACAGTGGTGCAGCACCGACTGCTGGTTCGAAATCAGAAGAATAAGAATCCATCACAACATCAGTCGAAAGATGGTGAATTAAATCCTCATTTAACCACGCACGCACGCACGCCGGTTGAAAATCAAAGCCAGGCTCAGATCTTTACATGAAGTCGGCTCGTCATACTCATCTTCTCCACAGACACTCTGAAGAGCACCGATAACAAGCATCACACAGCCACTGTGTGGATTAACACATCTCAAGTGCGAAATCAGGTAGGCGATCATTCCTGTTTCCCCCCCCCCCCCCAATTAATTAGGTTATGGATAGAGACTGTAAATCCCTATGGGGGCTACTAGTATTCAGCTTCAGTGCCAAACATGCACAGAATCAGCTGCTAATTCCATAGAGCGCTAAGGCTCTTGAAGTCCAATGCCTCTGGCCGAGAAATATGGGGACTGAAAAAAATCAGCACTTCCTGATTAGTCAGGAGCAATAAGGAACAATCGCATCCCTGTAGAGTAGCAGACAAACGAGGTTGAGTGAATCTGGAGTACGGCCATAATGCCCCGGCTCCCCAAAGCGGCTAACCTCCTCATCGTCAGAGCCAAACAGATCGATGTCGTCGTCGTCATCGTCGTCTTTGGATTCTGTGGCATCCTCCATTCCTGCAGGGCCGTACTGTGCGAGAGCCTTCTTCACCCCAGGAAGGCTGTGGGGGAGAGAGGAGGCAGTCAGGACCAGAGCACAGCACAGGCAGCTGCAGCAGAGCACACCCTGGGCTGATCAGAGAGTTAAGGGTGTGCATCACACATTCAGGCGAAAGATGGTGAAAAGAATCATCACTCAGCCCAACATAATTATAACCAGAGGTTTGTGTCACTGTAGGCAGTACGCACCTGGACTTCTCCTTCTGGTAGGACTTAATGTGGTTGTACCAGCGCAGGGCATGGCAGAGGTCTGCAGAGGGGGCACCAGAGAGGGCATCAAAAACAGCAATATCAGCCTGGGACGGCACATACCTGCCAAAAACCAGCAGATCAGCGAGAAACGGACACCACACGCAATTCTAACAGGGAAAGAAAAAAATAAATGAATATATACTAAGTGACACCGTAATGTCAAACGAACAAGTAAGATCCGCGTATTTAAACTGTAGCTACTTACTGAAATTGTTGCTTGGCGTAGAAAGGACTAGAACCCATTCTGATTAAGTTACAGGACTGAAAACGCATTCATTTCCATGTGCGAGTCTGTACCAATTTGCTAGCTGAATACTACACTGTCACACATACAGCATAATCAAGTAGTTCATACCAAACGCTCATAGCGTAAGAATGCGAAAGCATAGTGTAATACAAGTTACATTCAATTTAAATAGAAAGGTCAGATTGGAATTTTCGTATATATTTTCCGAACCGAACTGTAACTTTGGTAGCTATAACGTTAGCGCAGTTTGGAAAAAACACGCTAGATTTCAGGCCTGTTGGGCCTCGAGACAGCGCCGCTATCAAATTAGCAGGAAATGCATTAATGTTAAACTGATATGCATGAAATAATTTTAAGGATGTTCGGAAAGATCGGCCAGTTATTCATGACACGTTCCTAACTAGCCAGGTATCGAGTATACATACAAAACACAGACCTAAGAACTGGAAGCTAACATGCTAATACGTCTGCAAACTCAAGCTTCCTCACCATGCATTCTTACTGCACTAACCACAGCCTAGCGAATATAAATATTTTAAGCAACGATACCCACCCTTCAATATAACTTTTGTCGGCCAAAAAGTCATTCAAGACTTTAAGTCCAGAAGGGGTTTTCAGATCGCCGAAGCCCATTTTGTTTTAACTGATGCACACCACGTGGCAACCAACACGCCTCAAGATCGCAGGAAGGGACAAGGAAAGAACGACGGTGAAGCAAGACAATTTATACCGATGACGACTGCAAGCTCCTCCTCTTTTATCCACAACCTGTATCACGCCGCAGATTCATAATAGCCAATCGAAAGTGGTGTGCCAATCTGCCAACCAAATAATTAATCCCGATAAGGCGTAATGATTTTGAGATGCAGGCCTACGTGGATTGTTGGTGTTGTTTTCGTGCTTAAAACAAGGTTTAGGGAATGTATTGTTAGACAATTAACTACGTAACGGGAGAAACAAGGAAATGTTGGGATTTCTGCATGGAAATTTTATATGCCAGACATCAGGGGAAAGAAGATAATTCAATATTTGAACAGAATCGATGGTATTTAATGATACATTTTACAGTTTAAATGTATCAACAACCTTTTACAGTTAAATTGTAATATACGACGTCCTCAAAGGTCTTTGCATAAATAAATCCATTTAACATATGATAATTAATTATTATTTCAATAGGCCTATACATCTAAAAGTTCCAATGAAAGCAAAGCCCTACTTCTTTTCAAACTTAACATATTCTTCTCTGATTGGCCTTCGTGTTTGGTACAAGTGAGGTAATGGGGTGAAAGGTTATTATAAAATATGTTAGTTTAGGGAAAAACAAAAAGTTAAACGTTACTATATTTATGGTTCTGTATAGTAAATAAGGCTAATCGTAATATTGTCATATTTTACTTGAGATAAATTTCACAGATATTTTAAAGCACGTAGGTTATGTCGATGTCGACAGTGTTCGCTAATCGGACATTTCCGTCGTTATGAACGGAGATTTACGAAGTAGATATCGTAATAATTGTGTGCGCCACAGTTAAACTGTTCTGGTATTGGAGCAAAAAATAACAAGGTAAAGTCCGTTTTATCTGATGGGTATATTTTAATTTTTCTTAAGTTCCTTATTAATTATACTTACAAGTGACATACCGGTGAATGAAAACTATTATTAGCGACGCATGTTTCCGGTAGTTTTTATTTATTAATTATTAAGTAAATTAATTAGTAACATTAGCTAAATATTCGATTTTAGATGCGCTCGTAGGGGAAAGTTAGGGGGAAACGTATGCCGAATCTGTGTTCTTGGCTTTCTAACTTTGTTTCAGGGTGTAACCCCAGACGAATTACATTAATGTATTTTTGTAGTTGCATGAGATTAAATTGATGTAGCCTAATCTATAGTTTTAGTGTAAAGTAATTTGTTGCCAAGTATCAAACACAAGCAAATATAGTTATGCGGTTAATTAGCAGCGTGTGGTCAAAAGTACAACAAACATTTACAAAACAAAACAATCGGAAGCTAGCAAGAATTGCAGGAATGTATAAATTATATCACCAGTTTGTTCGTTGACAGTAGGTAACCAACCGGTACCATCAAAGAGGGTTAGCTCCAATGTTTCTCCAACTCGGTCCTGCGGGACCCCCATACGTTGGTTTTCTTTTCAATCACAATTGTGTTCCAGCCACAACTGCAATACCAGAATTTTAGCAAACTTTTTAAATTATACGCGTTTAAAATTTTGAGGGATTATTTTCCCCTGTTGAGACACATTATGTCAGAAATAGCTATGTATACCGGGAAAAATTAAATTTCCATATCACATCGCCCTTATTATGCTATATAGGCTACACACAGTAGCCTACATATAAAGGGGTAAAAATATTTTTACTGAAAATGTGAAAATGTGGATTCTTGGCCACTAAAGCTAACCATTTGGTAGATCATGAATTCGAAGCGAATGATAATGAACCAAACCACATTGGGAGAATACATTTTAGGAAAAACACATGAAAGAACTTAAATACGTATTCAACTGCATTAATTTAGGTAGAGATTGGCTGAAACAAAACCTGGCATACACATGGTCTCGAGTTTCGAGTTTGAGAACAGTTACATTATTCTAAGACAGGGGGAGACCAATTCCTTTCCTGCTTGCTTGGCCGGTGTGTATGCCGATTTTCGTTGTCACTAGTTACACTGGCCAAATTAGCCAATCGGCTGAATGCATGTCATGTATGTCATAGTTTAGACCAAAATTAGATGTTTCATTTTTGGACACAGGAATTCTTCAGACGTCATTCATGAACCTATCAAGAAATGCAGCTAAAATGTCCGTTACGAAATTATTGTAATAATTAAGTACAGAAGTTGGCTAGAAATCCAGAAACAGATACAGCCCTCCCTAAAATGTATTCACAGAGTTCTTAATGTGGTTTCAACAATTTTACTAGCTGAACAGTGTGTATGTCTACATATGCAACTGTAACCGTGTGTAATTTGGTAGTTGTACCGTTAGTCAGCGCTAATTGCCTTATTTCTTTACACAAGAGTATTATCTGCCTTTGGCACAAAAGGAAGCCGCTGTAGCTGCACTGCAGTGCCTACCGAGTTAGGCTGGTGCCGTGTCAAATGAAACAATATGCTGAACTGATTTTATGCACGTGGGATTAACTCTATCGTTTGTATTACTTTTTTCCTTGTGCTTTTCTCTCAGTGTCATGCAGCGTTTGCCAGTGGCTGGCCGAGCGCTGGCTTGGGTGGTACAGTCAAAGGGTGGCGTGGCTCTCACCTGTAATGGTAAATACTAACGGGATAACTTTGGAACTCGTGTACATTACTTATATACTTATATTTACGTATTCTTCCTCCACCCCCCACGTTTGTTATCATGGTGCAGATCAATGGCAGTTCTGTGCATTTCCTAGAAGAGGATAGCATAGCACACTGCAAGAGCACAGATGGCAATCTATGCCAAGGCCTGGTTTTGAGCCCATTAGAAGTTAGGGAATGGTGCAAGGGTGAGAGATACTGGCCTCCAAATAATTCCAGCGTCTGCTACGAGATTGGCCGGGTCGGAGTTCCAGACGTGTGCGGTCACATGCTGAGTCAGGGTTGCAGGAGTACTGAATCTGAGAGCAGGAAGAGCCATTTGGCGGACAGTGTGGAAGACTTTGTGTTTCCTGTTCCTTCAGTCCGCACAGCTGCCAGAGCTGCCCGAGCTGCCAGTAACCTGCTGGAGGTGTTTGTGGATGGGAAACCTGTCATGGTGGAGTCAGGTACCACAGTGCTACAGGTGATCAGCATAAACCTTACACTGACTTTTAAGTTAGAATTAATAATAAGAACGATCATCATCATAAATCATAATAAAAGTGAAAATTTTTACAGGTTTGCACTTTTCTTTTTCAAAAGTTCAAATGAGTGGAAAAACTTGTGAAAAAAATGTGGAAAAATAGGTTTTGAGAAGCATTTAAACCTATAAAATGTATAAACAGTATGATGTTTGAGGGTCTTCCCTGCAGTGAAATGACTGCCATCCTTTGTGCCTGTGCAGGCTTGTGAGAAGGTTGGGGTGCAGATACCCCGCTTCTGTTACCACGAGCGCCTGTCTGTGGCAGGGAACTGCCGCACGTGTCTGGTGGAGATCGAGACGTCACCCAAGGTATGCCAACATATGCGGCAGGTAAACCAGCCTGGGATCACATGACTCCCTCAACACTGTATGGCATGCTGAGTGGGTGGGTGGTGTGTGTGTGTGTGCGTGTGTCTGCATGTATGTCTGCGTCTGTGTGTGTGTTCTCTAAGTGAACTGTGCATCGACACAAATCCTTTTATTTGGCTGTGTTTGGCAGCCCATGGAACAGTGGAGTTGTTATCCTTCTGGTTAACTCACTTTACCAAATGACTCAGCAGTTTCCCCAAAGTAACTGCAGTACCCCATTGATACCAGTAGATGGCCCAAAAAGTGACCCAATTTTGCCTTTTGGTGTTTTCATCACGGTTGTTGAGTTATTTCCAGTGAATGATGAGGAGGGGGAACGTGTGCTCTCCCTTCCAGCCCGTGGCTGCTTGTGCCATGCCTGTGATGAAAGGCTGGAACATTCTGACCAACTCTGAGAAAACCAGGAAGGCCAGGTAGGGCCCCCTGTCTCTCACCTGTGCTTTAACTTCTGCTTTCTGTTCATTTAATAAAACATAATGGAATGGCTCACGAGAAAAAAAATAAGAATAGAGTATTTTCTGTTCTGGCAGAGAAGGCGTGATGGAATTCCTGCTGGCCAATCACCCTCTGGACTGCCCAATCTGTGACCAAGGTGGAGAGTGTGACCTGCAGGTGAACTAAATTAGCAGCCGTACAATCCCAATGCTCTTCTACTACGGGCTGGGCTTGGTTAGTACGTACTGAAGCTAAACAGGCCTGGTCGTGATTAGTAGTGAAGCTAAGTAGGGCTTGGCTTGGTTAATACTAGGACTTAGTTGGGCTGGGCATGATCTGATACTGATTCTGTCACTAGTGGGGTTTCCATCAACTGTTTTTATGCAAATTTTAAATTTGTGCATAAGTAAACCTGAGTGGAACCTGAAATATAGATTTTTTAAAAACACCAAAATATTGCGAAAAAATTTTTTTGCTTGGTCGAGGTGGAAAAGGTGGCATATCGATAAAGAGAAGATGTGATAAAAGGTGATGGAGAGTAAATAAATGATGTGACGGTGATCTAAGTCACATGCTTCTGCTCAAGAAACCCCAAAAAAAGGGCCAAACAGATGGTCAAATGTGCTGTTTGGCATCTAAAATGCTTCATATCATGGTTGAGCCGAGCTGCCGCTGTGCACAGGACCAGTCCATGATGTTCGGCAGCGACAGGAGCCGCTTCACTGAGGACAAGAGAGCTGTGGAGGACAAGAACATCGGCCCGCTCATCAAGACCATAATGACCCGCTGCATCCATTGCACTCGCTGCATCCGGTGAGCCGAGTCGAGCACCACTGCACACACTGCTGAGCGAGTGCACAGTATACAGGGACCAGCTCACTGCTGAGCTAGTGCACAGTATACAGGGACCAGCTCACTGCTGAGCGAGTGCACACTATACAGGGACCAGCTCACTGCTGAGCTAGTGCACACTATACAGGGACCAGCTCACTGCTGAGCTAGTGCACAGTATACAGGGACCAGCTCACTGCTGAGCTAGTGTACACTATACAGGGACCAGCTCACTGCTGAGCTAGTGCACAGTATACAGGAACCAGCTCACTGCTAAGCTAGTGCACACTATACAGGGACCAGCTCACTGCTGAGCTAGTGCACAGTATACAGGGACCAGCTCACTGCTGAGCTAGTGCACACTATACAGGGACCAGCTCACTGCTGAGCTAGTGCACAGTATACAGGGACCAGCTCACTGCTGAGCTAGTGTACACTATACAGGGACCAGCTCACTGCTGAGCTAGTGCACAGTATACAGGGACCAGCTCACTGCTGAGCTAGTGCACAGTATACAGGAACCAGCTCACTGCTGAGCTAGTGTACACTATAGAGGAACCAGCTCACTGCTGAGCGAGTGCACAGTATACAGGGACCAGCTCACTGCTGAGCTAGTGCACAGTATACAGGGACCAGCTCACTGCTGAGCTAGTGCACAGTATACAGGAACCAGCTCACTGCTGAGCTAGTGTACACTATACAGGGACCAGCTCACTGCTGAGCTAGCGTACACTATACAGGGACCAGCTCACTGCTGAGCTAGTGTACACTATACAGGGACCAGCTCACTGCTGAGCTAATGTACACTATACAGGAACCAGCTCACTGCTGAGCTAGTGCACACTATAGAGGAACCAGCTCACTGCTGAGCGAGTGCACAGTATACAGGGACCAGCTCACTGCTGAGCTAGTGCACACTATAGAGGAACCAGCTCACTGCTGAGCGAGTGCACAGTATACAGGGACCAGCTCACTGCTGAGCGAGTGCACAGTATACAGGGACCAGCTCACTGCTGAGCTAGTGTACACTATAGAGGAACCAGCTCACTGCTGAGCGAGTGCACAGTATACAGGGACCAGCTCACTGCTGAGCTAGTGTACACTATACAGGGACCAGCTCACTGCTGAGCGAGTGCACAGTATACAGGGACCAGCTCACTGCTGAGCTAGTGTACACTATAGAGGAACCAGCTCACTGCTGAGCGAGTGCACAGTATACAGGGACCAGCTCACTGCTGAGCTTGTGTACACTCCATAGGGACCAGCACACTGCTGAGCGAGTGCACACTCCATAGGGACCAGCTCACTGCTGAGCTAGTGCACACTCCATAGGGACCAGCTCACTGCTGACCGAGTGCACACTCCATACAGGAACCAACTCACTGCTGAGCGAGTGCACAGTATACAGGAAAGAGCTCACTACTGAGCTAATGCACACTCCATAGGGACCAGCTCACTGCTGAGCGAGTGCACACTCCATAGGGACCAGCTCACTGCTGAGCTAGTGCACACTCCATAAGGACCAGCACACTGCTGAGCTAGTGCACACTCCATAGGGACCAGCTCACTGCTGAGCGAGTGCACACTCCATAGGGACCAGCTCACTGCTGAGCTAGTGCACACTCCATAGGGACCAGCTCACTGTGAACTGTGTGCCTAAGCATCAGATAGGACTTAATGACTAGTGTTTCACTGGGTTTTAAAAGGCAGGATTTCATCTCTCTGTTGCAGCTTTGCCACTGAGATTGCGGGTGTGGAAGACCTGGGCACCACTGGCAGGGGTAATGGCATGCTGGTGGGCACCTACGTGGAAAAAATGTTCATGTCTGAGCTGTCAGGGAATGTGATTGACATCTGTCCTGTGGGAGCACTGACCTCAAAGCCTTACGCCTTCACCGCTCGCCCCTGGGAGACCAGGTACTTACGGCTCTGCAGTAAGAAAGTACACAACACTACATAGCACTGCACAACACTATATAGTATCGCATAATAGTACTCAGCACTAGACAACACTATATACCACTGCATAACACTACTCAGCACTACATAGCACTGCATAATACTACTCAACACTACATAGCTCTGCATAATACTACTCAGCACTGCCCAACACTACATAATACAGTGCTACATAGTAGCACATTACGTTAGAGTGTGTGAACAGGGAGGGCTGTGTGCCTGCAGGGAGACTGAATCCATTGACGTGCTGGACGCAGTGGGCAGCAACATTGTGGTCAGCACGCTGGGTGGGGAGGTCATGAGGATCCTGCCACGCCTTAACGAGGATGTGAATGAGGAGTGGATCTCTGACAAGACCAGGTGAGCCTAAACTCCCCCCCCCCCCACCTCCGCCCGCTGCTCATGCCCCGCCCACCTACCCACCTGTCTCTGTTTCAGCTCTCACCAAACTGCCCCTGACTGCAGGTTTTTAACAGACTGACCACACTCTCCTCTTGACCGCAGGTTTGCGTATGACGGGTTGAAGCGGCAGAGACTCACGCAGCCCATGGTGAAAAGCGCCTCAGGGCAGCTGACGCCTAGTTCCTGGGAGGACGCCCTGACGCGGGTCGCTGGAGCGGTGCGTGCCTGTGAGATGAGCCATGCGGGGGGGACTGAGCTGCCATTAGGGCCAGGAGCCACAGAGCAGAGGCATCCTCCTCACAAGCCTTTTCAGCGTCACATTTTTGTTCCTGAAATCCAGTCGCTCGGGATGCTGTTTTGTGGGCGGGTCGTGGCGTGTTAATGAGCTGGCGTTCAGTTAGAGCCGTGGCACCAGGGGAAATCTCAGGAGCCTGTGTTTCTGACCCGACGTTACCCAGGTCTGTACTGCAGGCCTCTCACCCTCATGCTACAGGCCTAACTGAGGCCCTCAGTACCTGCTTAGCCTCGTGGCACAGAGGTACGGGCGTGTCACCCTCCGCTGTTCTCTGTTCCAGCTCCAGGGGGCGCAGGGCAAGGACATAGCCGCCATCGCCGGGGGTCTGGTGGATGCCGAGGCGCTGATCTCCCTAAAGGACCTGCTGAACCGGCTCAACAGCGACAGCCTCTGCACCGAGGAGCTCTTCCCCATGGCTGGGGCTGGGTGAGGGGGGGCTGGGTGAGGCCGCGCCGGGCTGGGCGGGGTTACAGGGAAAGGGGGTGGAGCCAGAAGAAGGGGCAGGAGTTTGATGGGCGGGGCCAGGGTCAGGTGGGAGCAGCAGAGGCAGTAGAACAGCACTTACCTGGGCTCCTGTCTCTCCAGTGCTGACCTGCGCTCAAACTACCTGCTGAACACGCGCATCAGCGGCATCGAGGAGGCCGACCTGCTGCTGCTGGTGGGGACCAATCCGCGATACGAGGCGCCGCTCTTCAACGCACGCATCAGAAAGAGGTGGGCGGAGCTAGGAAAGAGCTGGCGCGGTCACTCACATTACAGGCAGTCTCTTCACAAAATAAATGTTGACTTACTGGACTGCTTAAAATTCTATCATAGTCCTTGTGTAATAAAAGATAACTTCATTCCTGTTTTGTGTTTCTTATATATAGGAATTACATATAAGTTATGTAAAGGTGCCTTATACAAGTTCTCACCTCAGTGGAAATTGTTGCATCAAGATCCAAATGAGATCCAAAATGCAAGTGATGAGTCTGACATATTGGGAAAATGCTAATTACCAAAAGTTCTACAAGAATTCCCATATTATTACATAGCGCCCTCTGCTGGTCCTAGTACTGAGAGTGATACATGCACAGCAACCTGACAGCCTGTATCACGAACTAGATTGCTGCCACAATAACACACATTAGCAAAACAACTATCGTAAGAAGGAGGTAAACATGGGTAATAGCTATGATATTATTGCATTCATATAAGAATTGACATGTGGGAGGAATCTTAGCACTTTAAAAAGTTAATTTGTGGAAATATCCATACGTACACTTTTCATATCATTATTATGCATCTGATCACCAGAACAATGGCTGGCTGCTTGTCAGTATACAGTGTTAGAGCAGTCAGATACAGACTTAAGGGTTTGTTTTGACATAACATTTCAGAAATATGCTTATTCATTAAATATTGACCTCTCTCTCTCTGTCATCGCACACACAGCTGGCTCCACAATGAACTGCAGGTGGCGCTGGTTGGGCGGGAAGTGGACCTGAGCTACAGCTATGAGCATCTTGGGGAGTCTGCACAGGTGCTGCAGGAGATTGCATCTGGGACACACCCCTTCAGCAAGGTACCTCCTCTCACTTTTAGCCACGTAACCTCCGTCTCATTTAACAGAGTAACACTTGTCCCTCTCAGGTAGTTACAAGGGTGCTGTAAGGGGGGGCGGGGGAGTTAGGACAATTCCAAGGGGCCTGACTGACAGGGGCCCTCCAAAAAATATTGGAACATAGGATTTTCTGGGGTGGCGGGTCCCAATATGAGATGTTGTGCCCCTAATCAGGTAACATGTGTCCCCTTCAGCCAGCTAGCGCATGTCATCCTCAGTAGTGCCCTCACAGTGAGCGTGTGCAGACAGCAGTGCTCCCACAGTGAGCGTGTGCCTACAGCAGTGTGGGTCATCCTAAGCAGTGTGGTCATCCTCAGTAGTGCCCTCACAGTGAGCATGTGCAGAGAGCAGTGCTCCCACAGTGAGCGTGTGCCTACAGCAGTGTGGGTCATCCTCAGTAGTGCTCCCACAGTGAGCGTGTGCAGACGGCAGTGTGGGTCATCCTCAGCAGTGTGGTCATCCTCAGTAGTGCTCCCACAGTGAGCGTGTGCAGACGGCAGTGTGGGTCATCCTCAGCAGTGTGGTCATCCTCAGCAGTGCTCCCACAGTGAGCTTGTGCAGACGGCAGTGTGGTCATCCTAAGTAGTGCTCCCACAGTGAGCGTGTGCCTACAGCAGTGCTCCCACAGTGAGCGTGTGCCGACAGCAGTGTGGGTCATCCTCAGCAGTGTGGTCATCCTCAGTAGTGCTCCCACAGTGAGCGTGTGCAGACGGCAGTGTGGGTCATCCTCAGCAGTGTGGTCATCCTCAGTAGTGCTCCCACAGTGAGCGTGTGCAGACGGCAGTGTGGGTCATCCTCAGCAGTGTGGTCATCCTCAGTAGTGCTCCCACAGTGAGCGTGTGCAGACGGCAGTGTGGGTCATCCTCAGCAGTGTGGTCATCCTCAGTAGTGCTCCCACAGTGAGCGTGTGCAGACGGCAGTGTGGGTCATCCTCAGCAGTGTGGTCATCCTCAGTAGTGCTCCCACAGTGAGCGTGTGCAGACGGCAGTGTGGGTCATCCTCAGCAGTGTGGTCATCCTCAGTAGTGCTCCCACAGTGAGCGTGTGCCTACAGCAGTGTGGGTCATCCTCAGCAGTGTGGGTCATCCTCAGCAGTGCACTCAGAGCAGTGTGGCTCGTCCCCAGGCGCTGGCTCAGGCCGAGCGGCCGGTGGTGGTGGTGGGCAGGGCGTGTCTGCAGCGTGAGGACGGAGCCGCACTGCACTCGACCGTGGCGGCCATCGCGCACAGCGCCCGCAGCAGCAGCGGGGCGGGGGACACCTGGAAGGTTCTGAACGTGCTGCACAGGTGAGTTTTTAAAGGGGCCCTGTGCCTCTACATACACATGCACGTACGCGCACACTCACAGACACATAAAAGAACATGCCAGGCACACACACATCCGGACAAATTTTGCTCCAGAGTTAAATGTTTGTACAGCTGACCACAGATGGAACGAAACTCCACACCTCAGTGCAAATAATCAGTTCAAAGGGAGCGAATGGAGCGGCACCAGGGCAGAACAGAAACAGGACCAGCTGAAAGGCGCAGACGTTGCAGTATCACGTCACACGGCTGAGACCACGCCTCCGGCAGGCGCCCTCACCTGCTCCTGTGTGCGCAGCTGGAGTAAACGTCCTGAGCCTCCGGGCCGGGATTCCTGCACGTCCTGTTTGAGCTGGAGTTTCGTTTCGGGGGGGGTTTTCTAAAGCGGCTCTCCTGCTTCCTGTGCTTCTGTCCGCAGGGCGGCCAGCCAGGTGGCGGCGCTGGATTTGGGCTATAAGCCCGGGGTGGACACCGTCCGCGGGAACCCGCCCAAGGTGCTATTCCTGCTGGGGGCCGACGCTGGCTGTGTGGCCCGCCAGGACCTGCCAAAGGACAGCCTGGTCATCTACCAAGGTCAGTAATGTCTGCTACTAGAGCCAGTCAGCACTGATACCAGGGACAGTCAGCACTGACACTAGAGCCAGTCAGCGCTGATACCAGGGACAGTCAGCACTGACACTAGAGCCAGTCAGCACTGATACCAGGGACAGTCAGCCCTGACACTAGAGCCGGTCAGCACTGATACCAGGCACATTCAACACTGACACTAGAGCCGGTCAGCCCTGATACCAGGCACATTCAACACTGACACTAGAGCCGGTCAGCCCTGATACCAGGGACAGTCAGCACTGACACTAGAGCCAGTCAGCACTGATACCAAAGCCTGTCAACCCAGGGTTAGTCACTCTGATAAAGGTCAGTCACAATAAGTGTTTTTGTGGGGGTTTCTGTTTAGCCTTTGTTTTACAAACAATTCCAATAGGATGCATGGCTTGGTCATATCCAAGCTGTTGCTTAGATCCCACTTCTGGAGGAACCAGAAGAGTGGTGTGAGGAGCCCATGTTGTACAGTAACTGTGTACCATGTTGTTCCTGCCACTCCCAGGGCACCATGGAGACACTGGGGCAATCATGGCGGACATCATCCTGCCTGGCGCAGCGTACACAGAGAAGTGTGGCACCTACGTCAACACGGAGGGCCGTGCCCAGCAGACCAGGGTGGCAGTGACGGCACCGGATATGGCCAGGGAGGACTGGAAAATAATTAGAGCTATTTCAGAGGTACTGCATACCCCACACTACTGCCCCATACCCTACATCATTACCCCATACTACTGTTTTATACCCCACACTACTGCCCCATACCCCACATAATTTTCCCACACTACTGCTTTATAGTGTGTGAGGGCTCAGGATGGTAAGAGTGTGAGGGCTCAGGGTGGTAAGTGTGTGAGGGCTCAGGATGGTGTTTGAGGGCTCAGGGTGGTAAGTGTGTGAGGGCTCAGGGTGGTGTTTGAGGACTCAGGATGGTAAGTGCGTGAGGGCTCAGGTTGGTGTGTGTATGTGTGTGTGAGGGCTCAGGGTGGTGTTTGAGGGCCCTGGGTGGTGAGTGAGTGCTCAGGATGGTAAGTGCGTGAGGGCTCAGGGTGGTGTGTGTGTGTGTGTGAGGGCTCAGGGTGGTGTTTGAGGGCTCAGGATGGTAAGTGCGTGAGGGCTCAGGGTGGTGTGTGTGTGTGTGAGGGCTCAGGGTGGTAAGGGTGTGAGGGCTCAGGGTGGTGTTTGAGGACTCAGGGTGGTAAGTGTGTGAGGGCTCAGGGTGGTGTGTGTGTGTGTGAGGGCTCAGGGTGGTGTTTGAGGGCTCAGGATGGTAAGTGCGTGAGGGCTCAGGGTGGTAAGGGTGTGAGGGCTCAGGGTGGTGTTTGAGGGCCCTGGGCGGTGAGTGAGTGCTCAGGATGGTAAGTGTTTGAGTGTTCTTTTGTAACAGGAGTGTGTTCACAGCTGGCTGGAGTGACACTGCCCTATGACACCGTAGATGAGGTGCGTGATCGGATGGCGGAGGTGTCACCAAACCTGGTGCGTTATGATGATGTGGAAGAGGCCAGTTTCTTCAAACAGGCTAATGAGTTGTCCAAGGTAAGAGCCATACTCCACTTTCCTTTACCCTCTGCACCCTGGGCTTAAACTGCTGAATTTTAAAGGCTGAATGGTGAATAATTTAGTTTTCGGGGCCAAAAGTGGTGTACTGTTCTGAATATACATTCCAAGACTAAGGTGCATATTTGCTACCATTGACGGGGTCATTGCCCTATACAAATACATTTTCTGTTGTGAATGGTGATATTCATTTGATTTTAAGTGTACTGAAATTGTCTACTGATAAGCAGAATTAAATTTTAGTAAAAGTTTAGAATTGGTGTTTTTAAGGCCACGTATGTTTCTCCAGGTCTCTTCAGAGGGAAGCCTGCCGTGTTATGGTCATTAAAGGAGGGAGGCTTGCTGCTTTATGGTCATTAAGGAGGAAGAAGCTTGCGGTTTCATGGTCATTGAGTCTCTTCACTCATCCCGAGTTAAATTTTTTCTGTCTCAGACTGTGAAACAGGCCCTCTTGGCCGAGCCTCTGGTCCCACCACAGCTCACTGTGAAAGACTTCTACATGACAGGTGAGTCTGTGCAGTTAGTTAGAGTCTTTATTATGCTCATGGAGAAATTTATTCTGCAGAATAGTATACAATAAATAATAAATGAATACCCACATTTATTAATAAAAGTGCTCCTCCCCTGACAGTGTGTGCATGGTCTGAACTCCTCACAAGAGACACGATTGGCTCACTAAGCAAAAGATCCAGATGCCCATCCCAGGGGACCAGTTGTACTCTTGTATGGCATCTTAGGGGGAGATGCCAGCATTTCAAATTGAATGACACACACGCTTCATTCTCCCACTGCTAAGTTCCCACAGTGTCTCTGGGCCCTCAGACCGCAGAGACATGGTGTCAGCATAACCTGGGGGTTCTGGCCAAAATGGAGGGAGCATGGCACAGCTCTGGACATGAGACACGATTACTGCGGCTGAGGGACCTATAGAACCAGATTACCTCAAGCTCCAGTCACCAGGTGTACTGTGGGTGCTCAACTGTTCCCCTCTCTGTCTGGCTCAGATCCCATCAGCAGGGCCTCCCAGACCATGGCCAAGTGTGTGAGAGCTGTGACCGAAGGAGCCCAGGCTATGGAGGAGCCGTCCATCTGCTGAAGTCCTGCACCTGCCCATCCATATACACACTTCAGATGGGCCTGCAGTCCTGTCTGTGTGCACACTTCAGATGGGCCTGCAGTCCTGTGTGTGTGCACACTTCAGATAGGCCTGCAGTCCTGTGTGTGCACACTTCAGATAGGCCTGCAGTCCTGTCTGTGTGCACACTTCAGATAGGCCTGCAGTCCTGTCTGTGTGTACTCTTCAGATGGGCCTGCAGTCCTGTCTGTGTGCACACTTCAGATAGGCCTGCAGTCCTGTCTGTGCGCACACTTCAGATGGGCCTGCAGTCCTGTGGGTGTACACATAGAAATAGGCCTTTATCCTTGCCTGGATACAGCCAGATAGGCCTACAATCCCATCCATATAAAACCAGACATTGGTCTATAATGTTGTCTTTATATGCCCAGAAACAAACTCATAACCCTGTCTGTGGCAGCCAGAGGCAGGTCTAAAGTACTGTCTGTATTCGTGGGATAGTCCTAAAGTCTTAGTTTATTGTCAGTTTATTGTTCATCACTGCACCACCACATGCTCGTCGAACTTTACCTGTGAATATCATGCACCCTGGTCTGACAGACACATTCACCTATTGAGTGGCATCCAAAGTGTATCATGGCTTACTATCCAGTTGAATTCCAACCTTATACCAGAGGCATTGACCAAAGCTTCTCCAAATACAATTTATTTATTTTAGCACTTCCCTGAAATGTTGGAAATGTGAATTTTCATATGTTAAGGTTCAAGAGAATAGCTCTATAAGCAAAAAGTTCAAATGCATTAAAAAAAAAACAAAATCACACTGCAATACGTTTGGAACAAGGCTTTTAAATGATGTTAAGGAGCAACAACGGCATACTTGTCTGTTATAGGCAGCAACACAATTGTAAATTGAAGACCTGGAATTACATCTCTGCAGTTTCTTAATCAAGTTGCTGTTTTGTAAGAATTGTACGTGTGTATATTATTGTATGTTTATTGAACATATTAAGTTGGCTGATATAAAATTGACTGATTGTTCCAAGAGTTGTCATACCAGATAAAATCCGATATTTTTAGTAATTTATATGTTAATGACTCCATATTTTACCTTCAAGGTGTATGGTTGTGAATAACCCCATGAACTCCGTGTAAGGTGTGATTCGGTCATTATCGAGGCACTTACTGGTGGGGGGGAGATGTGCCAGGTGACAAAAATATTGACTTGGTGGAGAGTGAAAATTACAATTTGCATGGGATTCCGAAAAAGTAATGCATTTAATAAATTTGGACATTTATATAAGCGATTTTTAAAAATATTTTTGCGTGTCGGACCGTACTTGTGAATTATGATTTATTATTGGTACTGAATGTGTATTGTGTTTATACCACCGATGTGGGAGGCAGTAGAAATGACTAAAGTTTTACATGTTTTTGTTGGATTCCACTACCCAGAAAATATAAACGACTGGCTACCGATACAGAGATATACGTGCAGAGAATAAAAAAATTCACAATGACGAGAAGACTGAAAAAAAAGTGTCGACCAGTCAGTGAAGACTGAAGAAGTATGAAGTTCGCAGGGTGCTCTCCGCTTGCCGTTCAGCGCAACAAGAATGGCTATATGGGTGCATCAGACAGACTGTCCATGCATATGGCATCTGACAGGCATCCAGCGACATTCATGTCACGAAACTAGTCATCTTTTAAATGGTACGCCTTACGTCTAGTACAATATTAAGTTAGATTTCCAATATGGTTGCAGAGGTTGTTGTTGTACTGTAGGTTGTTGTCATGTCCCCGCAGTGCCGGTAGTGGTGCTGTAAGTAGAGTCGACTGAAGACAGAACTAAAAAAACCCAGCAGATCTTTACTGCAATATTTAGTTGTAGTTAAACTACATTGTATGTAGCAAGAAGTCGAACTTAATCACACACGGATAGAACAGCGGTAATCTACATTAACGATACTGATCATCTGTACGCGATTATTCCAGCTGATTATAATAAGAATTTCCCGATTCTGTCCGGAGCGAATACCATATAGCTACAGCGCATACCAACTGAAGGTAAGCGGACGTGCTAAAGCCTGGAGCTCCAGTGGTTGAGTAAACCGAGTATTTGTACGGCGAGGCCTTTACCGCTGCAACCCCAGACCGGGGCTTTAAAAATCTGCAAGGCCAGTGTTTATGTTTTCTAAATGTTTCAGTTATTTCATTTAGACAGTGAATTATATTTTTGTGCATCGCAGAGTTTGCGCACAACAGTAATTGACCATGACTTGAATATAACGGAGCGTCTTAGCTGGTCCCTGAAACATTTTTTCTTTAAAAAATAGAAATAAACAGAGGCCTGTTTAAACGGGCTTTTCCAGCGACTCACTTTCTTCGTAAAGGTATAAAGATACATGTAATGCCAGAGGTGCGATATTTTTGTTAAGTTAAAACCTTGGAGAATGTTTACAAATGTATCCATATGCTGCGTTACATTTTGAGGAGTTATTGTGCATGCATTTATATTTCCGTTTCCTGTGAGATCGCTGCTTTGTTTTTAGCTGCTCCCTGGCAGTTAGCTGGCTCGCCCAAAACAAACTTGTTTACCATGCTAACTTGCTAATATCACTACAACTGAGATTATTGTCGCTAGTTTTTATAAAAATTGAGTAAAGTTAGCTAATTCCCCATACTTGTTGGTTTAGAAACGGAATAGGCCAGCTAGTATAGCTCATTGTCTTTCCAGAAGTGTAACTTCTAAGTAGCTAGCATCCCTTCATTATCTAGATAGGTTTGCTCTTTACGTTGCAACCCACTGGTTTTACCTCTGGACTTTGCTAACGTTACCTTTGCCGCGAGGTTAGTTAGCTGTAGACTATTGACCATTTCATGGGTCTGTTATCTGGCCAACTGGCTGCAAGTTAGATACAATTGTAGCACAGTAGCTAGTTATTAATTGAGAGCTAACATTATGGTATTTCTGGGTGTCTAAGTGTCAAACTTGTGGTGGCAAACCTTATGAGGACCAATTTAACTTATATTCTACGGCTGTGTGCACATAGTAACTTGCTACACATTTTGTTTTTATTTTGGACGTTAGTAATTGTAAAACTATTTATCTGGGCTACAGCTAGTTCCACCCGAGCTACTCTGTATACGATGCAGTTTGCTCGTAAAACTATAAACTAGAATTAACCGGGTAACAGCAGTGCACATTATACTTATTTTAATCAACATGCCTTGTGTTTTAGGTATCAATAGACCGAAACCGCGTTACTTCAACTTAGCGAAGTCTATATCACAAGGCAAATAGTTAATATAAATTAAAATCACGTGGTTAAAAGTCTAACTTCTTGTCGGTAGGAAGGATGATGAGGCGTCACCGCGTTAACATAGGAGGAAACGCTAAATGCGATAGCCTTTGTTCATTACCTTGAAAACAATAGCTGTGTACATGAAATGAATTAACAGCAAACGTAGAGGGAATAAAATGAAAGTGATTGTACCTGCATAGTGCACCTTGACAGTTCAGGGGGTCTTGTGCGTATCTGTGTGCCCGTGTTTTGGGTCTCAACTGAATTAAGATTCCTGGGGACAGCCGCACCGTTTGTATAACCTATACCTATACAAATCGTGAAAGTCGTCCATGCTTTAAAGCATAACGGGGATTTCAAGTAATGCTTTCGTTGAGGCTGTTTCTAATTACTAAAGTTACGGATAGAAACGAACTTTTTAAAGCATGGGAAGGCTGGCTATTGGGTGAGCGGTGTCACCACTGACACATCACGTGACACAGGTGATACAAATAGCGATTAATTAAATGGGCGGATCACTTGTGTTGTCATTGGTGGCCAAATGTAATTCTCACGAGTGTTGGGAACGGTATAGCCGTTTAAAACAACGGAAATAGTTTACAAAATTGACTAAATTAACAATCATGTTTAAATTGGGAGGATTTCGGGTAGAATGTTGGGAGCTGGCCGTCCCTTTTATTTTTTCCTCTCACAAATATATTTATTCATATATAAAAAGATAAAACAGGAAAATTTCACAACTAAAACAACAACCCTTCCCACCCCCATCCTCCTCCTGCGCCTCCTCTCTCCACATCCACAATTCCACAAACCTTGGGCAGTCCCACACACGGCGAAGGGTGCAAAATTTGGTGAATTATATCTTATTCATTGATTGGCATCAAATATTGGCACCTATTCATCTTTCATTATCTCTCCATTTAGGTTATAAGGATTTGGTTGTAAATATTCTATAGACCAATGACCCATTGGCACATCACCATTTCAATTCAATGGTTTTGAATCCCTGCTTCTGAGCAGATTCTGGAGAGATATCATATTTAACACAAGTTCCTGGTGTTAATTCTCCGTTACCCCAGTTTGGATGAAAACAGGGCAGCCGTGAAGTTGTTCCTGAGAAACTCTGCGCTTTGTTCCAAACCTCAATTGTGTATTAAACAAAGGGTGTTGTTTTCTTTTCTTTAGTTTATCAGGAGAGTCAGCGAATGAGTTCAGATAGATTCAACGGAAAATGGCGATGTTGCACTGCGTTTGATTTCACCCGCCTGTTTCCTGAGATTGCGGACATGGTTCAAATGCTATGCATGACGTTATGACCAGTAATAAGTTAACGGGCAGATGCAGTGAAGACTGTCGCTGTTTTATTATTTGCTCTTGTGGGAAATTGGGGTCTCCTCTCTGCACGATTCATTTGATTCAAATCTAACTTCCCTCTCTCCCTTGCTCCTTCCTTCCCTCCCTCCCTCCCTCCCTCCCTCCCATCTCCTGTCAGCTGATGTTCTCAAGAGCCAGATCCACGTGATGTATGAGGGCAAGCACATACACTTCTCTGAAGTGGACAACAAGCCATTGTGCTCTTACAGCCCCAAGCTGTGCAAGCAGCGCAGACTCAACGGCTATGCCTTCTGCATCCGCCATGTGCTGGAGGACAAGACCGCCCCCTTCAGGCAGTGCGAATACGTGGCCAAGTACAACAGCCAGCGATGCACCAACCCCATCCCCAAGACTGAGGAACGCAGGTGCGTGCATGTTTGCGTGTTTGACTGTGAGCATGTATGTAACTGGCGTGTGTGTGTACTAAGTGTGCACACACACACCTATAACTGTGAAAGGGTGTGTACCTGCAGGTGTGTTTGCAGAGAACTGTGTGTGTGTATATGCATGTGTGCTGTGTAACTTCAGGTTTGCGTGTCTCGCAGGTACTGCAACAGCCACCTGCAGGTCCTGGGGTTCCTCCCTAAGAAGGAGCGCAGGAGGAAGCAGGAGGCACTGGAGGAGATACGGGCGCGGCCTCACCTGGCGTCCGTGGCGCTCAACATCACTGTGCCCTCGCTGGCTTTGACCACGCCCAACGGCCTCCACCACCTGCGGCGCTCTCCTCCCCGCCCCCCTCGCCCTGCTCCGTTGCCCCTGCCTGGGGCAGAGCTGCTTGACCCTTTCGCTTTTCATGAGGAAGAGACGGACGGTGAGGAGGGCGGGGCTCGACAGCCCTCCAATAGGAAGAAGCTGCAGAGGCAACACCCGCCTGATGCAGACATCCCTAAGCCCAAAGCAGAGCACTTTAGCCCCCTTCCCGCTCCCAGTCAGCGCCCCTCCTCCCCGACCACACCCTGCCAGCAACCCCCTGCCCAACCCGCAGGTCTCCTCCTCTCTCAGGCCCAGCATCCTTACCTTCACCAGCACCCGCAAACGCAGGGCTTATTATGCAAACCGGCACGACCTCAGACCAGCGGCCTGCTGCCTCATCGGCTGCCCCTCAGCACCAATCACAGCCTGGCGCAGGCTGCTGGCCCCTCCCTCAGCAGGAAAGCCCAGTCCGCGGCTCCTCCCGCTGCCCCGCCCCTTCCCTCTGATGACAGGGACGTCTCACAGCGACGCGTGGTAGCCATGCGGCCGGTTGCCTTCTCCCCGCCCCCAGCCTGCCTGGCCAGGTTGCGTTACCTGGTGCACCTGTGCTCTCAGCGACAACAACAACACGGAGACCTCTTCCCTCACCTCGGTAACCCTCCCTTAAGCCCCACCACCCTTCGGCCTACTGTCACTACATTCACCTTGCACATGCTCATTTGCTGTAACTTCATGTTTGAGATACTGTCAGTGAAATGTGTGAATGACACCAATGTATAGAATTTTTCTTTTTTATTGGCCACTGAAAACACAAGCATTGACTACATTAGAGTCATAATTACACACACTAAAAACCCTCCAGGTGAAATTTCAAAAGCCATTTGGCAGAGTATGAAGATCTTAAAGTAACGACTGGATTGCCATTGAATTTGCTGTGCAAATTCATTTTCCTAACAGGAGGAAACCTATTGATTTTGGTGACCCCATGACCTTTCCTCTAGCACCAGCATCAGAGCAAATTTTAATTGTACAAATGACCTCATCTTCTGACCTGTTAGTTGTACAGACATAAAATTTGCTGTGCAAATTCATCCTCCCAAGGGGACGAAACCCATTGATTTTGGTGACCCCATGACCTTTCCTTTATTGCCACCATCAGGCCAAACATATCTTGAAAAGTAATGACTGGATTGCTGTGCCCATTCATGCGAGAGGAGGTTGTAGTGCCTTGGTGGATGTCTGCACTCTACTCCGTTGAGTGCAACAAGCTGGCTTTTCAGCAGAGATGTATAGAGATTCCCTTCTCTGTCAGTACCTGACAGCTGTATCCTTGCCACATCACTACACTTACTGGAACGTGGTTATTTTGGAAGATGACGGACACATTCTGTGTGGACAGCTGTGCATTAGCCAAGACCAGGAATGAGTCATCGTGCTTTGTATAGCAAAGATGGAATATGGTCTTTAGGCCGGAGTGGGGAGGTCCTGCTATTGAGGGAAGAGGGAGTCGTCATTCATTTCCCCGGGTGGAGCTACCCTCTATCCTCTCAGTTGTGAAGAGTAATGTCTTTGGAATGGTTCAGATGAGTCACTGATTGACAGTGCATAGTAGCTCCGCCCCTCTTGGGGTCCGTTGAGACTTTTCCGGTCATGGCAGCAGTATTCTGGACAGTGTTGTTCTGATTTTGCTGAGTAACTTGCCAGTATTCTGTTTGCTCTTGCAGGGTTGGACTGGTCGGAAGACAGCACGGAGGATGAAGAAGAGGAGAAAATGCCGCCATGTTACGACAGATGGAGACCCCAGGAGAGAGACTCGCAGGACAAGTAAGTCCAGCGGAACTGGAGCTGGACCTCAAGGGCAAGCTGCAGAAACCCTCCCATCCCTGGGCGGCAGGAGACCAGACTGCGTGTCGCCCTGCCACATCCGTGAACATGACACAATTTAACATAAATTCCATGTTCCATTCCATGTGTTTTTTTTAAAAGCGAGAGATATACAAAAGCAGTTTCACATCAGAAGCTTCAGATTTACCATGGAAGGTGAGTCGAAGTAAGAAATGGATTGTTTCTCTGATTGACAGCTCTGAAGAAGAGGGCGAAGGTTCCCGCGGCAGCAGGCTGGCTCGACTGTGCACTTATCTGCAGCAGAAATACAAGAACCTGTGCAGCCAGGAGAGGGCAGCAATGCGCCAGAGGAGATACCGCTGTGCCTTTCGCAGAGCGCTGTTGCATGCAGCCAGCAAGGACCCCGACTGTGCCGCACAGCTGGTCCAGGAGCTGCGCAGGGTTTCTCACATGCCTGCCAGGTAATGTACACCTGCCAGGTATCATAAACCTGCACACGCCTGCCAGGTATCATAAACCTGCACACGCCTGCCAAGTATCATAAACCTGCACACGCCTGCCAGGTATCATAAACCTGCACACGCCTGCCAAGTATCATAAACCTGCACACGCCTGCCAGGTACAGTACACCTGCAAGATACCACACACCTGCCAGATATCATACACCTCCACATGCCTGCCAGCTACCATACACCTGCACACACCTACAGGTACAGTACACCTACATGGCTTTGTGCTGATTGGTGGGTTTATCATGGCTTTGTGCTGATTGGTGGGTTTATCGTGGCTTTGTGCTGATTGGTGGGTTTATCATGGCTTTGTGCTGATTGGTGGGTTTATCGTGGCTTTGTGCTGATTGGTGGGTTTATCATGGCTTTGTGCTGATTGGTGGGTTTATCGTGGCTTTGTGCTGATTGGTGGGTTTATCATGGCTTTGTGCTGATTGGTGGGTTTATTGTGGCTTTGTGCTGATTGGTGGTTTCTGTGTCCTCAGTACGCGGTCAGTGCAGCGGCACACAGAGCCGGGACTGTGCACAGGCAGCAGTAAGGGACGGGCGTGCTGCAGCCGCGCCCTGCCCTTCACCCAGCACTGTTTCCAGCGTATCCTTTCAGCAGAGCCCCTCCACACCGGCGTCTGCTGCCTCTCTGATGAGGTCCCTTTCCCCCCGACGGGTCCATGCCAAGCCGAGCCACACCCTCATGGACCCTACACAGGCCTGGCTGCAGGATCCAGAGCTGGAGCACAGTGCAGCCGCAGCTGCAGGAATAGAAGGAGATCTCCACACTGACACTGACACACACACACACACACACACACACACACACACACACACACACACACACTAACGCACTGACACATACACACACTCGCACTCACACATGCTCACTCACACTCCTTGTATACACTCGCAACGATAACGTGCAGCTATAGGTACCACATAACCATAGAAAGGGCAAGAATGAATGTCTGACTGGAGCAAAAACATTCATATGCACATGTACATGCTCCTTTTGCGCTCTGTGAGGTGACATGATTTGGTAACCCTACCCCTGGCCCTTTGCGGTTGGTTCCTGCTGGCCTGGGCGGAGCCTGGCTCCAGCGTGAGTGCGTGATGTCATCTGTGCATCCTTCACGTTTCTCTCAGACATACTGCTGAACCGCTCTCAGCAGCTCTTCTCCAGCTGCACCGCCAAGTTTGCCGACGGGCAGCAGTGCGCCATCCCCGTGTTCGACATCACGCACCAGACGCCCCTCTGTGAGGAGCATGCCAAAAAAATGGTGGGTCCCCACTTCCCTCCCAGTATCCATCACACCACAACTAGTAACACGTTTCAGTGTCTCTCGCCAGTATTCTATGGTACTATGTTTAATATCTGTAGCCTGTATTCTATGGTACTTTTCTCATTATTATGTGCAGCCTGTAGGTAGCTTGCATGCTTCCTGTGCTCAGTATCACTTCATGCAGTTGCTTGGCACATATACGAGGTTTTTTCTCTCCTGTGACACCTTGCACAGTAAGCTTTACTCTGTTACAGGATAACTTCCTGCGCGGAGACGGCAACCGCAGGGTGCAGCACCAGCAGCCGCAGCGCAAGCCGCGCAGGAAGACCAAGCCCCCGGCGCTCACCAAAAAACACAAGAAGAAGCGGAGGAGAGCACTGCGCCGGCCGCAGAAGCCCATCCCCCCCGCGCTGCCCCAGGGCAACCTGGCAATGCCCTCCAGCCTATCGCTGCCCGCACAGGCCGTCAGCATCAGGTCAGCCTGCCCTTTGACCCCTGTAAAGGATCTGGGACGTTTTTGGCTGTAGCTTAACTGGCTTTGGCAGTAGCCCTGTGGTTCTTGCTGAGACATGTTTGTTTGACAGGACTCCTTCAACCCCTGACCTGAGCAACGATGAGCTTCCTGATGACATCACCGACATTCCACACGACCTTGAACTCAACCAAGAGGACTTCTCAGATGTGTTGCCAAGGCTACCGGACGACCTGCAGGACTTTGACTTGTTTGAAGGTACTTTCCTTCTAGCGCCTTGAAAAACCACACACTGCTGTAATGCCTGTCCCTGAGCATACAGAGTCCCGATCACTGTGTGTGTGTTTTTCTGTGAGCTCGATACGCTCTTGGGTCTGAACTGCCCACAACATTTTTGTCAGCCAGCTTGCTGATGGTAAATTATTTGGTATTAATCGATCTGATAGGCTGGTTGATTAACAGTCTTGAGTATATGTGTGTTGTGCACGTGCGCACGTACGTGTGTGTGTGCGTGTCTGTGTTTGTGTGTGTGTGTGTATGTGTCTGTCTGTGTGTCTGTCTGTCTTTTTGTGTGTGTGTGTCTGTGTCTGTCTGTCTGTCTGTCTGTCTGTCTGTAGGTAAGAACGGTGAGCTGCTGCCCACCACTGAGGAGGCGGAGGAGCTTGTGCGGGCCCTGCAGGCGATGGGCTCGTACACGGACACGCTGGTGTGCCTGGGCACCATGGCAGAGGGTGGCGTGCAGGGCGGGGGCATAGGAGACCTGCTCAGCACCCGCATGCCAGCCGAGAGCTTTGCCAGCCTGGAGCTGGACGACAGCCTGCTGCAGCCCGGTGCGGGGGGGCACTACGCCCCCGCCCCCTCTCCTCCGCCCCATGCAGCCTCCACCTCCACCCCCACCATCACAACCTCCTCCACCTCCGCCCTGCTCGCACAGAGCCCCCCGGTGGACAGGACCTTTCCCCGGACGCACCCCTCCCAGCTGCTGCCCAAACCCTCCCCCCACGCCGGCCATTACGCCGAGCACGTCCCGTCCCCCTGGAGCGCCCTGTCCCTGCCGCTCGCCGACCCCTCGCAGTTCGGCAGCCTGGGAGGGCCGGAGGGCCTCCTGCTGTCCACCTCCCTGTCCACGCCCCCCTCCACCACCCTGCCCCAGGGGGGTCTGACCCCGCCCGGCCCCGCCTCCTCCTCCTCCCCCGCGCACCTCCTCCTGACCTCCCTGCAGCCCAAGCTGCAGCTTCCGCAGTTCAGCAGCGCGTTCGGCCTGCAGCTGGCCCCCCACAGCGGCATCCCCACCGACCTGCAGCCCTCCCACAGCTCCACGGCACCCCCCACGGGCTTCTCCATCGCCAGCGCCACCACTGCCAGCGGCAACGGAGTGGCCCCGCCCTTCCCCACCCAGTAGCGCGGGGTCGGGGGTGGAGACGGGGCGGAGTCCCCACGCCTTTCGCGGTTCCGCACGGCCGACGCGGTCGGCAGCCTTTAAGCCCGTGACCCCCACCCACCGCAGCGTCTGAGAGAGGGTGGAGGAAAGATCTTTCCGGAAATGAAAGATTGTCAGTATGGCAGTGTCAGGGACTGTGCTGAGGGCTCATCAGTGACTCGTTGTATTGACAGATAACACGCCTCTCCTTACTGTCATTGTCGCATCTCATTCACAAGTATTATTAATATTATTCATTAAATGTATTTATTTAGCCTATTCCTCACAGCCAGCACCATTTACCACAGAAACAGGCATCAGTATGCATGTGTGTGTGTGTGTGTGTGTGTGTGTGTCTGCGTCCACACACGTGTGTGGCCCATTGTGCCTCTACAGGTCATTGTGTTACCCCTATCACGAGTTTGTCCTTCTCCCCAATATTCCTGAATAGGTTTGTTAAAGTACTTTTAAACAGCCATTTTTACATTGTAAATATTGAGCCTTTTACTGATCCGCTGGAAAGCTCTGGGAGCTCATCGTGTGAAATCAGTGGCTTCATATTAGACACCTGAAGTCGAATCTGGGAACTTTAAGCAATAAACCGTCAGTGGCATATTCACATAGCGTTCTACCACATGGCATCAGTCTTCACTGACTTCCATTTCCATTTGACAATTTTAAATGCTTTTTTTCCAAATAACTTCAATGAAAAGGAATAGATAAATCTGATCACAGTAGTACTTTCTCCCTGTTCATTACAGGGGGACTGGATACCAAAGGGGGAGTGTGTGTGTGTGTGTGTGAGAGAGAGAGAGAGAGAGAGAGAGAGAGAGAGAGAAAGTGATCGCCCATTTTGTTCAGCAGCTGGATTAAAGTGGACATCAGTAAACAGTGATACAGCACCTCTCACTCACAGATCTTTGAGTCACACTGAGCAGGGTGGGGGGGGGGTGGTTTACCTCCACTGCCTCCCACCTGGGCACCTTAGCTGTTAAACTGCACCAGGAGAAACCCCTTAAACTGTGTATAAAACCTCACTAATCACACCTGTACAACCCGGCTGGCTCCTCGTACCCCTTTCAACACTAGAGATGGAACCAGCTAGCGCACTGGACCTTTGTCCTGTTAGGACATAGTGACGCTGGGCTGCAGGTGTACAGTGGGGAAGGAGTGTTCCTGTCTGCCTCTGCAGACACACCCCTTTCCAGTCACCGGCCCCTGCTGCACAGCTGTGGGAACGCTTCTCAACCTTGGTTCCGCTGGGCTGCAGGATGTGCTGGGTGTTGTTCTCAGCACTTAATCGATCGATCGGAGCAGCCGATTGGACAGTGAACGAAAAAGCAGGATACCCCAGGATCAGGGTAGAGAAGCTGAACAGAAAGAGTTTTCTCCTCCTTAAAAAAAAACAAACAAACAAAAAGCCATAAAGCGAAGGCGTCTCTCAGACACAGGGAAAGTGAAGCGCTGGCTGCTCTGCCTGCGCATGGGTTTAGGGTTAGCTTTGGGGGGGTGGGGGTGGGGGGGACCGTCATATCAGTGAGCCAGGAAACGCGGTTACCCCCCCTGATAGGAGGGAAATGGTTCACCTCCCCAAAACTGGCATTTTTAACAGGGCTCTCTGGGCACTTGTAACTGCTTTGAAAACCAAGAGGTTGCTGAGTGACTCCTGTACACATTGAATGTACTGTAGTACTGTTTTAAAGGATAAATAGGCTGAGCTAATAATGATAATTATGATAATATAGTCACCTTTTCTTATTGGCCCTTGTTTAATTTAAGGTTTTTTTTGTTATACAAAGTTTACATTTTGATGTGTGTATATATATATATATATATATATATGTGTGTGTGTGTGTACAAATTATGTAATAATGTGTATAAACACGATGTAATATCTGTATATAGCGTGACAGATTTTGATCTTTTTTGGACATATGAATAAAACTTGCTGTGAGGTATTCGCCAATGTTTGCACAACTATATGGTGCTGTGCTCATTTTGAACTGTTCAGAGTGGCCCAGCTGTAGTTACATTACAGGCATTTGGCAGACGCTCTTATCCAGAGCGACGTACAACAAAGTACTGAACTTTAGCACTGAGCTAAAAAAAAAATCAGTTATCAGAACTGGATGATGGCAATAGTGTACTGTTCACCCATCTTGGGCGAAAAGACAGGAAGTAAAATTAGGTGGTTCGTATTCCTGTCACCTTAGGTAAGGCTAAGGTGGTGGCACCGGGTTTATTAGATATCAAAATTAATGAGAAATTATTTCTTCTGCGACTCATAAATTCTCCACAAGATGGTGCCATTGTTTAATTAGGGTGACATTCCTGACTTTGAAATTAATGCAGCATACAGTTAAGTTGAGTGTACTTTACGTACACAAGCAAACATCTTGCGAACTGAAGGGTAGTCCATAAGCAAGTCCTTTTGCTTTTCACAAGACTGATGACATAAAGATAACATGACATTCAGAAATCAGGTGCCAGCCTTGCTGCTCATTGCTGCCAAATTTGAGGCCACTAATATTTTTCTTGCCTTGGTCTCTTCACTGATTGAATATGATCACTTGACCTATATTGTATTTAAAAATGGTCGCTTTCTTCCAACCCCGAAGACGAAGACCACTCCTCATCTAATGAATCACATTCACATTCTAAATACCCTCTTATTTGACTCTACATATCAAAGTACTGCTATGTATGTACAAGTACCAGGGAGACGGAAAATGCAAAGAAATTGACTAAAGCCAATGTGCCGGCCAGCCTGCAATAGGCCAACGGACACGCTCTACCAAAAACAAAGCAAAACCTAGCCAGAAGCAGAAAAGTCGCGACTCTGTCTTCCGCATAGCAACTCAAACTCACTCACACACACACACACACACACACACACATAAAAACCCAAGTGCAAAATAACTTCAAAATAACAACATCGTCCCGTTCACAACGGGCAAGAAGAAGAACGGAGGAGGTGAAGAACACTGAGAATTATCGAAGATTTGGAAACAACAAACTACGCCATATTCCCCCTACCTATTTCTTGAAGGACTCCTGTCGGAACATCAGTGGCGTTGAAACACGATCTGTGAAAGAAAACGTGACGCGCAGTCGCCGGAAAGAGCACCGATTAAAAACAAATAAAAAGAACAGGCACTTTCCATCTGCATATGAGCGCGAGCTGGATCTCCGCTGTAAAAGATTTACAGTTACTTCTGGCAGTTTATGTGCATCACCTGTAAGCCATCTGCCAATTAACACATTAGGGCCGGGTAATTAGGATAGCTAAAATAAAGCTGTCACTAAGTTTTTAACTTATGCCGCTGGGGTTGTATACTATTAACTCTAAGTGCCATATTTTATTAAGGATTTGCTGGCGTTTTTTTTTTTTAACATACGATGACGAGACAAGTAGCGTTTTTCTGTATTTACGTGAAGCCACACTATACGCGGCGACGGCCGCCTGTCGCCGCGCCGCGTCCCCACAGTCGGCTTTTTGTGGGCGTGTCACCTATTTTGACAGACAGTTGTGTTCGTTAAATGACCGGGTTTAATATCGTGTTTCATATTCATTGTCCTGTCTGAATAAAAATCATTTTTGCTGTAACCTAGATCTGAAAGATGTTAGTCTGCCGCCTGACTAGGCTGTTTAATGTCTAGCTAGTGAGTAACAACCTACAACAAAAACACTGTCTGGCTAATTAGCCAGATAATGCCTTCAAAGTTATATCTGGTTAGCTAGCTAGGTGGCTGGTAGAAACGAACAACTACAATACATTAGGAAGATTTGTTTTGTTTGTTATTGTTTGTTGTTACTCACTATAGCTAGACATTAGACAGCCTACCTAGGCAGCTTATTAACATTTTTCAGAGCTAAGTTACTGCAAAAATGATTTTTATTCAGAATGGACAGTGATAGTAGCTAACGGCGATAACTACATTTCAGAGCCACCGACAATTTCAGAGACTTTTCTCCACGCTGCGTTCCTCTTATCAATGTCTCTGTCGGAGATTTTATTAAGTTTGGAAACCCGACACGGCAATTACGAGTTAGGTCCTCCATTGTGGAACGATGGAATGTGGAACTAAAATGAGAAAAAAAAATAGGGACAATTTACTTGACGGATCATTAGATCAAATCAGATTGGTTACCGCGACGCGGCGAGGGGGTCAAAGTTGAATTTTTGCCATCTCCCCCGCGGCCTCGCCGCCTCTCGCCGCGCCGCCGGCAATCCCAACATGCCTTGCGGGGTCTGGTCGCCACCTCTCATTCAAAATGAATGGAGGCGGCGCCGCCGCGCGGCGGGGCCGCGTATAGATGTCGCTCCGGAGGGTTGCGCTGGTAAAATGAGAGAAAAGCAACATCCCTAACATTTGCGTGTTTGGATTGGGCATATGCATTTTATGTTGTTCTGATGTTAGACCGCAAAATATGAAAGGAGAGAGTGGAAATTTATGCGTATGACCTGCTATATCTGATTTATCATGGCTGGTGGCTGTTCGCAAATGTTAGCTTATTATTTTGAACAGTGCTCTTAAACACCTCATTACACATTCAAATGCCCATACTTAACTCAACGTAACTGCCTTTTAACTCTGGTAGTTTTGCTGTGGGGCTTTTTTGGTAAAAAAAATAAATAAATAAATACAAAGCACACAGTCATTATTTTCTGTCAGTCAAATGACAAAAGTTTATTTTCTGCCCTAATTTGGAATGTCCAATTATCTGCAATCGCAGCTACATTCATGTGTGAACCTCACAGAAACGCATGCTGGCTCCAGCTGCTTCTCTTCACATCACAGACTGCAGCTGGCATAGGGTGGAATCAGAGGAAGCCAATGCCATCTCCCCAGCAGTCAGGCCCCTCCATCTACTGTGTGCGTGATGTCAGATCTTCCTGCTCTTCCTGGAGAAAGAGGCTGAGCCTACGGTGACTGTCTGAAAGGCAGAGGGAGAATGCAGGAGAGAGGCAGACAGGAAGTGGGCTGGGCCCTGCAGCTACATAATGAATGCATCATGAAATTCAAATCAGAATTTGTTACTCTGATTATTCTCCGTAAGTGAGTTGAGTTTAGTGGGTATGTAACCTTCTTTGCCGAAGATGTAGAGCTTGTTCTGTGTGTTTTTTTAAAGACAGGGTTGCTTATTTTTCCCACAAGAGTTGGCAGTGCTCTACACTGACCTCAACCATATCGTCTCCCTGGATCTCCCGGATGTGAGTGAACATGTCTGACTGACAGATGAGCTTCCCTCCCTCCATCCGGATTGAGCACTGAGAAGAGGAGAGAAAACAGAGATGACAGGATCATCCTGAGAACAGGAACTCCAAATGGAGCGGGTGCATATTATGGGCTTTGATGACATTAACTCCACTGCCAATTTCGGAGAGTGTATACACAGACTACTGCTTGCATAGAGTGGAATCAGAGGAAGAGCTTTCATATGTGGCTTTGACATGTAGTTCGCAAGCGTATGACCAATTAAGAAGGGTTGCTATAGAGCGATCAAATGCGAACCCCCTAAACGACTAAACCCTCCCCTACCCTGGGGGAGGCAATTGCCAATTGTCTGTCACCCAGGGGACCAGGGATTGCCATTCTCCGTGAAACTTTAAAAATCCAGTGATTACTCAAGGTACTACAGTTTAGTAAGCCTCTGGTGCGAAAATGCAAATTTCCCCATTGAAGTTCATTTAAAAATATGAATTTAATCTTGGAAAATTACATTATTTTGGATAGTACTTAAGTAGTAAAGTTTTTTCACACTGAGCTAATCATTCTCCAGGCAATTTGTTTTCTGAGCCCCACAGAAGAGGATATAAGATTTATTTGGTCCGCTCGGTTTTACATCGCAGTGCGCGTACCTGATTGCACAAGCACACCTGCGCATGAAGGAATATGAGGCTGTAATTGACTCATCGAGTGAAAAGGATGTACCAGAATACATTGAGTATGGCTCAAAAATGCTAACTCATGAGTTTTTGGACTACAAACTGAAAGAATCTATGTTACAGTTTGTAGTTCTAAAACCCAACAGTTAGCATTTTTGAATTGTGTTCCCTCGGCAGATTTCACAGGTTTCACCGTCTGGCCCCTCCTACCCTCTCCAGTTCCTATGTGTGATCTATTGGTAAAGCCTAGGAAGTAATCGGAAACAGCCTCTACTGTGCATGTTGTGGGCAAAAGAGCTTGCTGCCCTTTGAATTCAAACCATGGTGATTTAACTACAAAATGAAACCTCATTGGTCAGTTTTTTATGATCATAAATTTGATTATGTGTTGCATTTTTGTGAACCAATTG
The DNA here is from genome assembly GCA_039654925.1 of Anguilla pacifica. Classification (NCBI taxonomy): domain Eukaryota; kingdom Metazoa; phylum Chordata; class Actinopteri; order Anguilliformes; family Anguillidae; genus Anguilla; species Anguilla pacifica. The sequence goes on from CM077298.1 coordinate 12,661,233, forward strand.
TTGTTTAGGTGCAGAAGTCTTGGGAAATATTTATTTAAATGTACATATTACACCCTACGTATTTTACAATCTGCTTTTCAAATGAAATGTAACTATTGTTAATCGACTTTCATAATACCACCAGGGACGTTTTGTTTCGGCTTCAAAATTTTTAATTTTCCCCATTAATTCTAACAGGAGCTCTCAACACACCCTCAACACATGCAGTACAGGCTTACTTCCGGGACTTCACAAGCTTAGGTTAGCTGAAGCCATTCTTGCTTGTCTAGTTAAATATGCATGTCTATGCTGGGTCCTGTTGCATTTGATGTCACATCTGGTCCAACAGGCTTTCACCAGTTGAAAATCTGGGTGTTTTAGTTGGGCTTTATACACATTTGTTTCCCATTTTCTGAAATTCTCATTCTTAGTTAAAAGATGTGGAATGAGGGGGGAGAGACCCTCAATAAAATATCATACCCTATATTTAGGATATAGTTACCATATCCAAGTTATTTTTTCAGTCTAATTTCATACGCCACAGTGCAGTATTATAAAAAAATCAACTCAAGTTTACAGCCTGTTGAGATGGGAATGAATTTCACAACAGTGCACATTGTAACCTTGTGTAGAATTTTCTAGATCAGACAGCCTTAGTCTCAACGCACCTTTCGCATCTTGCCTTCGTTAATGTTCATGTCTGCCTCCTTGCCGATGGTGAAGGAGTTGGAGATGGTCTCTCTGGGGGTCTTGATAGTGGTCACAAAGTCGTCGCCATTCTGTTGGATATCCGTAATGGTCTTCTCATCTTTGGCCATCTGGATGACATCCTCTGGCAGTGCTGATTGGCAGACAAATGTTTTTTCCTTTCAGAATCAGTGGAGTGGGGAGGAGGGGGACTCTCAGGGGATGCCTCATTCTCATTGCTAATCTGGAGAACCTCTTTAATGGCTTTGAGGGGCTCATGTAGGACAGAGCCTTGCACTCCAGACCCCAAGAAAGTTAAGTCTGGCACTACTGTATATTACCGCAAGCTTCATGCTAGGACTTTTGAACTCATTTAGCTCATTTGCTTCTTTTCTTTTTGCTGCCCACTCTTTCATCTTAGCTCTCATGATGCATTTATACAGGGCAGGTTTCACATGGAGCTCATGTCAGTCTGATTAATCTACTGTACTTATGCTGCACAGTTCACAATAGCATTGGATTTGTGTTGGAGTAGTGTGTGAGTAGTGCTGGAGTGAATACGGCTGTATTTTGTGTGTAGTGTTTTAGTGTATGAGTAGTGTTGTAGTGACTAGTGTTGTAGTGAGTAGGGTTGTAGTGTGTGAGTAGTGTTGTAGTGAGTAGGGTTGTAGTATGTGAGTAGTGTTGCAGTGAGTAGGGTTGTAGTGTGCGAGTAGTGTTGTAGTGAGTAGAGCTGTAGTGTGTGAGTAATGTTGTAGTGAGTAGGGTTGTAGAATGTGAGCAGTGTTGCAGTGAGTAGGGTTGTAGTATGCGAGTAGTGTTGTAGTGAGTAAGGTTGTAGTATGCAAGCAGTGTTGTAGTGAGTAGGGTTGTAGTGTGTGAGTAGTGTTGTAGTGAGTAGGGTTGTAGTATGTGAGTAGTGTTGCAGTGAGTAGGGTTGTAGTGTGCGAGTAGTGTTGTAGTGAGTAGAGTTGTAGTGTGTGAGTAGTGTTGTAGTGAGTAGGGTTGTAGTATGTGAGTAGTGTTGTAGCGAGTAGGGTTGTAGTATGTGAGTAGTGTTGTAGTGAGTAGGGTTGTAGGGTGTGAGTGGTGTTGTAGCGAGTAGGGTTGTAGTGTGTGAGTAGTGTTGTAGCGAGTAGGGTTGTAGTATGTGAGTAGTGTTGTAGTATGCAAGTAGTGTTGGAGGGTGAGAGTAGTGTCTGAGTAGCATGCAAGTGCGGTACTCACATATAGCCCTGAGGAACTCCTCATAGTTCACCTCTTCATACTCCTCCCATGTTCCATTGAAAGCCATCTTCACCGCAGCAGTAACAGTCCCTCCTTTGCCTTAAAATGACTGATGCTGGAGGGAGAAGCTCAGCTCCGATTGGAGAGGTGCCTTGGCCTTGCTGTGGTACTTATAGAGGCACATGCAGAGCCATTCCTCCCATTAGGCAAATCAGGCACTGCACCTAGGGCCCCGCCTTCTTTCCCAGGGCCCCAGCGGCAGCATTCATTTCCAGGCAGAAGTATCGGAAGGTGCCAATGGTTGGGAGACGCCCAAAAATTACCTTTGGCAGCCTAGGCTCTATGTAAAGTAATGGCTGAACAACTTGTCCTAAAGCTGTTCACAGGGCAGAGCAATTAAGGTCGTTCACGTGCGCAAAATTTTATGGTCATTTGTGATTTATAGATAGAATGCCCCAAGGGGACATGTACAAACATTATATAAATAATTTGTAGTCACATTTAGAAAATTTATGATCAGATTTTGTATGAAATCTGTGTAAATTCTATAAACGAGGCCAAAGCAGATTAGCTGTAAAAAAATGTGATTTCCTGGAATTAGCCATAACATTGTTTGTTTGAGATCATACTTCAGTATAAGAAAAAAATGTTTCTATATTGTTGCTCGTTAACTCTCAGAAGACTCGTCCCAGCAAGCACGGGATTAAATGCCTTTTCACACAGATCCCTCAACCAGAAAGAGACAGGAAGCTTTTTCAATTTGCATTAGATTTTTATTTTCCTTAAATCATTTGAAAGCTTACAAGGAGTTCAATACCTCTTCTTTAATTACATAAGCAAGGATTATATACAAGACTATAAACTGTGAGCCATGTTACAGAAAAGGAAATTTACACATTTTTTAATCATCTTTGATAAGTATCCCATCTTCATTAATAAATGTCACAGAGGACCTTATTATTTATTCTGCACTACAATACTTGCTCTTTACAGTTACAAAAATATTGGATTTGTATGTTCATTGATTCATTCCATACAATATAGCTGTGCTGTAGATAGCATCCTGATGTGCTCAGATTATTGCCATAGTTGAAAAGATACAGTAGCAATCTTTAAGAAATGACATGAAATGGGAACCTCAAGTACCAGTTTTCTTTTTTCTGTTTAAATAAATGTTCACAAAGTGCAACAGGTTGAATCAAACCAGCCAGTCGCCACAAGGTGCAAAATGACACACTAACTGAGGGGACTAAGGAAGGCATGGCACCTTTTTCACGTGGAAGAAGAGGATTGTTGGAGAAGATGAGGATTATGGGTAAAGGCTAAGGTGTTGTGCATAGGTAGATTAACGCCTTTGCTGAATGCTTTGGGGGAGGGCCAGAGCTTAATGTGCATTCTTCACATTTGTTAAAAACGATTTTGTGCGTTTCTGTGAGGTGTGTTGTTTTGTGTGTGTGTTTGGGGGGGGGGGGGGATTGGATTAGTGAGTAAAACTTGTAAAAACTTGCCTATTTGTTCATAAAAGTGGCATGCTGCCGCGGGTTTGTTAGAGAAGCTATGCACAGATGATATCTATACAATTATTTACTAGTGGTCAGAGACCGACTAATCGATACTGCTAAATTTATAAGTTAAGAGAATGAAACATTGGATAAGGTCGATCAAGTCGAAGTAATCTGAAGCCAATGTACTGGTCAGACAAGTCACATGAACGGAAGCTATCTGGCACCCATTAAAACTTCAACTTGAATGCCACCCTCACACACAGAAAAAGGACAGTGCATTGAGAGGTCTGTGGACTCAATGAGACACAGTCACTCCAGTCCACTTTAAAACCTAAAATGCCTGGGTAAACCTTCCTTCTAAATACATTTCATATATTTAGTAAAACATATAAACACTTATCTCACGCAGTGACAGGTAGACAGCAAGTTTTTCCAGCATGCCAAATTTGAGTTTTATATATTATTGCCGCGTACAAGTTTATCATCATAGCTACAGGGCGTAAGCCAATTAAGAGTGACAGAAAGATGCAGCTGAAGGCTGAGGCCCCAGAAGGGAGCAGTGCATGCACTGGGGCCAGCCCACTGCGGTCAGACTTGTGCAGCTCGCAAACTGTACAGCTCGAACTGCGCAGCAGCACCAGCAGCCAATGGGGAGGGGCAGAGCCCTGCTAATCCCTACAGGCCGTTTCCTCCGTCTTCCAGCTGCTACAGTCAAATGAAAGCTGTAATCGCACCATACAATTTGCTTTCCTGTGAGAAGGTCCAGGAAGTGAACACTTGTTTAAAACCTGCTGATTGTGCTGTTAAAAGGCCTCTGCCTAAATAAGACCTTTGTCCAATGCTAAGTTCTTACGCCTACTTGCTACATATAGAACAAAATGTATTTTTTTTTTTTTGCTTGTATTTTTTTCTTTTTTTGGTGGGAGGTGGGCTTGGCGAGAGTCCAGATGTTAGTTGAGATGTCACTGCCCCCCCTCCCCCCTCACTGCCATGTTGGGGGGGGGGGGGGGTCAGGTGGCACAAACACAACAGCCAACCGCTGGTCAGCAACATGGTAAAATATAAATATATTACTTCCTTTTTATTTTTATTTTTTAAGGTGCAGGGGAGGGGGGTACAGTGTATTCTTTTAGGAGTATTAAAAGACAAGGAAATATACATCTTTCCCATTAGCTCTGAAAGGTCAAGTACGATTCCTACTGAATGATTACAGATGGCTGGAAGTCTTAGAGCAGCAAGTATTTTATCTGGCAACATTGATTGTGAAGGAACAAGGTCTGTTTTAGTGGCACAGACCTGAGGTACCCACTGGACAAACAAACATTTGGAAATAAGGTATCAGTATTCCTTGAATGGTAAACCTTGAAAAGGTTTTTTTTCCCCAAATCAGCAAAAATAAAAAGAAGATAAAAAGGTACATGTTTCCAAGGCAAGGCAATTCTCAGTTATGGCCATTTGTAAGACTCTTAACTAACAATATCTACAGAAGCACTTGGCCGTTTGTACACAGTGATTCCTTTAATGCAAACTGTTTTATTTCTCAATATGTGTAAAAAATGACCTTATATACAAATATACAGCCGCCCCACACACCGTTCTTCAGTAGCACAGAACTCACACCCTTACAGCAGGACACCTGAGGTTTCAAAAGAGTCTGCAATCCCCTCAGCACCGCGCTCAAATCTCAAACACACCTTTCCGAAATCTGTGGGAAATGCACTTGTAAGAGCACACATACTCGCACGCATACAAACACCCACACATACACACGCACACACACACACGGACGCACCTCTGCGCACACATGCACGTGCGTCTTGCACGTTTTCTGGATATTGCAGATGCTTCTACAGACCCCCCCCCACAGGAAAAATAGACCAGATCAGATTTTGTACACTTGACACAAGTGCAGTTGAGTTGACTGAGAGGTACCGGGCCTTGGCCCCACCCCCACAGCACCCTGAACCTGACCCCACCCCCCTCCCCCTGGGCACCCGGCTGCCCCGTTTGAATATGTGCACTATGACAAATTAACTGAAAAGAAGAAGAGAGAGGGTGGAGGAGTCTGCTTTATGCGGCTGGAGGCTGCTGGATGAGTGCCCTCCTGGGGGGAGGGGGGCAGCAGCTCTCACTGTGGGGAGGAAGATGCCCCAGCCAGAGAGAACCTGAGAGAGAGAGAGAGAGAGGGGGAGAGAGAGAGCAGGAGGGAGGGAGCGAGAGAGCGGGGGAGAGCGATAGAGTGAGAGTGAGAGAGGGAGAGAAAGAGAGAGACGGGGGATTAGAGAGGGGCTCCACAGTGCTCTTCACATGAACACAGAAATGGTGTACATCTCCCCCTGCCTGTATGAGTGTGTAACTGCACGCTGGTGCTGCCAGGCACATGCGTGAGTAACATAAGAAGGAACAGAGACAACAGGATTGACAGCCTTGTGCCTGACCACCTTCTGGGTTCGAGGGAGAGGAGCAGAGGAGCAGAAATCAGTCCAGAAAAATAACTTGGCGGTACAGAAGAGAGGCAGACCGTTGTGGCTGAATAAAAACCCACAGGCTGCTGGGGTGATAACCTGGAAGAACCGTGACCCGGCTGGCATGGCGTAATGCACCAGCCAGACAATGAACTGAAAACGGCAGAAGCGGAAGCGGTCCTGCACAAGCACAGCTGACGCGCGCCTGTGACAACGCTCACTCAGAAGCGCTATGCATTTCACATAATGCATCCCCAGACCTGCCAACCTCAGGGAAATATTTTGAGTACCACAATAGTCAGTGTAACGCTTAGTTCCCATGCTTTCGCACCACCTCGCTTTGCACGCACACACGCACACACAAGCCTTTCTTCATAATTCTAGTTTTGACTGTTAAAGTGATCAGGCAAAATTGTATCATTTGACCTGATTCTAAAATATCACTTGCACTGCACTGGGCTATATTATGATATACTCGCAAGTCAAAAGTTTGAGTACACCTGCTTAAAACAATTTTTTCATGATTAATATTTCATTATATGATGTGTGTGCTTATACAAACTGATAACCATAAGTGAATTGCATTAAATTATTTAATAAAAATGGAAATAATTTATTCTGTATATTGTAACATATGTTTTCATTTTCAAGTATTTACAGAAACTTATGTTGTAATGTAAAAAAAAACAAAAAAAAAAACTTATCTTGTGATGTAAAACACTGTCAATTATGAATAAAACCAAATTTCTGTTCATGATTTCCATTTTTATTTAATAATTAAATCAGCTTATATAGGCACACATCATATAGGCCTAATGAAAAAAAAGTATTCAACTGAAAAATTATCTAGGAATGTAGGCTTTTGTAACTAGAGGTTTAGCTAAATTATTACCTGATTATTACCAGGAGCTCTTGGTGGCTAATGTCAAAATCATAATAGCACAATGTGCAAAATGCATGGTGCGGAAGTTTTGAGGGGCGGAGGCACGGCCATTGCTCCTGATATTTTGCGAGGAACTTCTGGGGGGCATGGACTCGCTTCTTTTTAGTAGGTCTGCTGCTCTCTCTCTCTGTCTCCTTGTTCGTATTCTCGTCATCTGACGTCATGATTATTTTCTAACTGCAAGGCTGGTGGGGTGACTGGCTGCAATAATAGGAATTATTTGCTACGTTAGCAGTCTTTAGTCAAACACCTTTGCAGTGGTCACTTTGCTCCAACAGAGCGTGCGCGATTCAAAGTTTGAACAGGGAGTCTTCGTAGCGTTTGAGTTACTGCAGCTAAATTACTCCATCAGTCATTCACACGTCTCGTAACGAGGCTAAATCATATGCGAGCTACTACTACGGCTAACTATATACACAAATTTATCTTATTAGGATATACCCCTTGAAATGCATCATCTCGTAAAGTTACCGAACATGTTTTAACGTTTTATATGTTAACATTACGGTCACATTTTTGTGCTTGATTATTACTCCCCACTTCCCATTTTACCTCAGCAATGCAGCGTTACGCCTCGGTGGACAATAAAGTACCGCTGCGTATCAGTGGATGTTGAGTGGGTCGGGGAGGGGTTACAGAACCACAAACACAAGGTCGTAGCATCTGGTTCAATCCGAGGGATGTAGTTTAAATACCGAATAAATGTACGGTATTGATTTGTATCAACTGATTGTTTTCCGTAATTAAATTACAATAATATATATATATATATATATTTTTTGCGTGGTTTCAGCTGGCATTTCGTACCTGCGTATTTTGACCAAGAATTGCGTGGTTGGTACACAAAATGCGTGCAGGTTGGCAGGGCTGCATCCCATGGACTCCACCCACCCTCACCTCTGCAGTCTCTGCACCAGCTGAGACACCATGGAATCTGAGATCCCAGGACACGCCTCCTCCGCCAGGAAAATGGCGTCCCTCAGCTCCTCCAGCGCCACGGGTTTACCGCTATCCGCCGCCGTCTTCTCCTTCAGCTGGAGAGGGGACAGCCACGTCACTCTCACACACGCACAACCGCACACTACCAACCACACTTACACATGCGCTACACATGCGCTACTGCACACTCACCACACTTACACATGCGCAACTGCTCACACTAACCACACTTAAACATGCACAACTGCTCACACTAACCACACTTAAACATGCGCTACTGCACACTCATCACACTTACACATGCACAACTGCACACTACTAACCACACTTAAACATGCACAACTGCACACTACTAACCACACTTAAACATGCACAACTGCACACTCACCACACTTAAACATGCACAACTGCACACTCACCACACTTAAACATGCACAACTGCACACTAACCACACTTACATATGCACAACTGCTCACACTAACCACACTTAAACATGCACAACTAAAAACACTAACTGCACTTAAACAGGTGCATGTGTGTATATATCTACAGAATTATGGCAAGCCCTTTTATCATTTATTAGCATGACTGCAATCACATCATAGATATCTGTAATTCATTTATAACTAGTCAAAATGCTAATATAAGATATTTCTAATTACATTTTGACTAGTCACAATGTAAATTTAATATATCTCATATATATATTTTTTCCCATTAAGTATGTCACCTCCAGTTAAAGATATCTACAATTCAGTATTGACCATCTAAAACATGATGGTCCATTTAATCTCCATTTAAATTGTGACTAGTCGTAATTCAAATTTGAGATATCTCCACATTAATTCTACCTAGTAATAATTTCAATTCGACACATCTTTAATTCCTCATGATTAAAGATATCTAAATGATCTTTTGTGATATCTGAAACTAAGATATTACTAGTCCAAATACAACTGTACATATATTGAACAGGAGTTACGACTAGTCAAATCTCAAGTGGAGATATCTCGAATTTGAGTTACTAGTCTAAAGTCCTTTTAAGATATCTACAATGAAGTCATGCACATCTTGAAAGGAGACATCTTATTTAGAAGATATCTGCACTTTCATCATTCTGACGAGTTGAAATGTGTTTACGGATATCTTCAGTTATCATCCCAAAATGCAGCTATAGATATCAAAAACGTGTATTTAATTTTAATGTCATGTTTAGATTTTCTGGCCGATTGCTCGCCGTTGCAAGAAGTTCCTCGTTCTACTAACGCAGCGACCGCCATGTCAGACCATCCTGACCAGAGTCAAGCGTCTTTGACAGGGCATTCAATGCTGCGGCACGTGCGAGAAAGGCTGATGATTTACTGTCTCCAACAAGACGACCGCTTCGCCGTCTCTTTCCACTTCATGGTATTTTCTCACGTTTTGTTTTGAGAACAGCCACCGCAATTTCTTCAAAAAAAAATTTATCGCACCTGGTTTGCAAAGCATTACATTTACATTTTATTTCATTTGGCAATCGCTTTCATCCAAAGCGAAATGCAATAAGCACATACCGAAGGCCACTGGAACAACTACAGAACACAGGACATTTTCCTATGTTTTCCACAGGCATGAATATCAAGTTCAGACAGTAAGAAACTAGAAATACCATCTCGTGGTTGTATGCCTCTGCCAACCAGTAGCCAGTATGCATATAAAATGTCATCACTTCATCATTTTATCCTACATTTGTGTGAAACTTTGTCATAATTTGTGTATGAATTCTTGAGTTATGGCCAAAAACGTGTTTTGTGAGGTCACAGTGACCTTGACCTTTGACCACCAAAATCTAATCAGTTCATTCTTGAGTCCAAGTGGACATTTGTGCCAAATTGGAAGAAGAAATTCCCTCAAGGCGTTCCTGAGATATCGCGTTCACGAGAATCAGGACGGATGGACGAACGAAAGGACGGACAACCCGAAAACATCATGCCTCTGGCCACGTGGCGGAGGCGTAAACAGCCTGATATCCATTGTGAAGCCTGAACAGATTTGACTCGGAATAAGCCTCACCCAGATACCTGAAAATATCATTTTGACTGCTCAAAACAGAATTACAGATCTCTACAATTATTATTCGACATGTTCGATGAGTCCAATGATGATTTATGTAGGACATCGTTATAGATATCTTAAAAGGCATTTTGACGAGACAAAAGGTATTTGCAGGTATCTTGAATTACCGTTCTCACTAGTCCGATTATAACTGCAGATACCTTGAATTATCATTCTGTCACACTAATTATGGCTAGTCAAAATGCCTATTCTGTAGATATCTGAAATGTAATTATGGATAGTAAAGCAAAACTATTAAATGTTAAGGGCTTGCCATAACAGAAGCGCTAGTCACATTTATAGACGCATTTTTAAACACAACTGCTAACCACGCTTACACACGTGTCTGCTCACAACTGTTAACCCCTCTTATACATGCACAAACAACTGCACACCACCACTGTTAACCACACCCCAAGCACAGAGACGTGTAAAAATGAACAGAACTGCACTACCTCAGCAAACAACGGAGAAATAATTGTGGACAAGCTCTGTGACAAAGGCCTCTTTGGAATGTCTTGTACCTGTCAACAGAGGGAGAGAGAGGGCATTCATTCCCTTTGTTTTCATACTTAAAGCAGCCAAAACTCTTATTATGCAAACACTGCCAAAATAAAAAACAAAAAACAATTGAATTTTTTTAAAATCACAAAAAAACAAACAAAACACATTAAAAAAAAATCAGCAGGCATCCCCAGAGGGGAGGAAAAGACGGAAAGAAGACCAGAAGGACGTTAAGTCCATCTTCATTGACCGAGAACCTGAAAAAGTAAAATCCTTTTTTTTTTGCTCTTGGGTAAGGTAAAATTTAATGTCAACAGTACGGACATTGCACAGGCCAACAGCTTTCTCGCTTCGCAAGCGTTTTTTGTTGGTTATTTTAACCACTAAGATTCAGAGATGTTGAGTTTTGAGCTGTGGCATGTAGGGTATACTGAGATTCGGGGGAACGGGGACACTCAGAGTTCTGGGGACACTCTCCAGCTCTCTCACCCTGCTACTTTGCACCTCGTCAGTTTGGGCGGTCCCGTTGGGCAGCTTTCTGGGGTCCTTCTCCCTGATTGTGTTGAAGATCCAGTCGTCGTTCCCCGAGTTGCCGCCGCCCGCCGCCTGCCCGTCCGGCTCCCTGATTGGACGATGGAAGAGATTGATGCTTCAGAGATGCACACAGTTGGGTATCGCTCTAAATTTTTCAGTTCTGCTTCCGGGTCTTTATTTGCTGCCAGTTTTAAAACTGCTTTTTTTCCCTACTGAGAAAAAAGAATAACTTAAATTTGTATTCAGTAATGCGCTTCTTCGCCTGTATGGGCAAGCTGTGGCAGGGCTGCAGGGTCTTGACAAGCTAGCACATAAAATGAACTTAAGATGCAATTCTAGCTAGTTAGCTGCTTTGATAGACATAATAACATTTCATTGTGCAACAATTCATATGTTATTCATGATATTTATTATTTATTAACTACGCCTACAGAACCTCTAGTTATTCAAGCTAGGTGACTCCGTGAATCATTATTTATAATAAAGTGGGACCTGCATTCTGACAGGCTTGCGTTGGGTTTCACTGAATGCATTAGACTAATTCATTTATTTTCTCTCATTCTCATTTCTCAAGCAGATGGAGAAGGCAAACTGCCTATAAATGAAGTAGTTCACCTATTTATTCTGTATTGATTTTTGCACATTGTAAGATTTTGGGTTACAGACAGTCCCATCAAGATTTGGTTGATACTCTTCAAAAACAAAATTTCAGTATCCAGCCCAGAACAGGCTGCTATAGAGGGTATGCACATGACGTCACAGTAGGGGGAAGTCACTGCGGTTACACCCACTGAGTGGCAGAAAGACTACTGAGTGATAGCGTTAGCATTCAGCTTGAATGCCGCGAAAACACAAAAAACACATCTAAAATGGGAAAGAGCTGTTGTGCGATTGACTGTACAAATAGATTCAACAAGAAATCGGAGCTGTCTTTTTACAGACTGCCGAAAGCTAAAAAAAAGAGAAGCAAATGGATCACTGCAATTTGCAGAAACAACTGGAACCCAGGCACCGAAATGTGGATTTGCGGTTGTCATTTTGTGTCAGGTATGTTGGATTTTTGGGTAAAATCATACCTTAAGTTATGTAGGATACTGTATTCACTACTCATCAATTAAATATTTATCTTTCATTTATATTCTGTGTAACTGTCAAGTTTTTGTCAGTATTTATTAAAAAACATCCATGATGATGAGCCTTGTGTTCTACAAACAAATGGGGGATGGTTAGATAGTATTAGCTAGCCAAGCATATAAATTATTAAGGTATGATTTTACCCAAAAATCCAACATACCTGACACAAAATAACAACCGCAAATCCACGTTTCAGTGCCTGGATTCCAGTTGTTTCTGCGAATTGCAGCGATGCATTTGCTTCTCTTTTCTTTAGCTTTCACAGTCTGTAAAAAGATAGCTCCGATTTCTTGTTGAGTGTCCATGGACCACTGGTTCTTTGGTAAGTTGTAAGGATCACTGTCGGGTCCAAATGACTTTAATTTAAGCAACTAATCGTTTGTTTTACTCCCGGTTTTGCAGTTTCCTATACTAAAGGCAGCCATGTGGCAGCATGTTTTTCCACTCAGTCCAGACTGAGGGGGTGTATTCCGGTGGGAAAGTGACGTCAATGCATACCCTCTATACTGTCCTGCTTTCACCTGACAAGTGTGGAGGAGAGCCATCCACACAACCTTTATCAAACACACCCTTACAGGAAATGGAATATACAGAGAATATGATTCAGATCAAATATATTACGGCATTGCATCACTACAGACTACATGGGCAATTTCATACACTTTCACATATTGCTATAAAATATGTTTTTTAAAAATACACTGCTGTAAAATGTATTTATTTTATTTTCAAAATTCAACTATTTTTAATATGCTGCAGTATACTATATTCCAGAAGGGCACCCTAGAGGCTGAAATCCCCCTCCTCTAAGACGCAGCGCAGGCAGTCACCCAGCAGCCACGGCGGCTCATGGGTAAGGAGATGCGGAAGCTTCTGGAACACACCGTGGTGACTCACAGCCCTTCTTCCCACAGACACAGCTGCTGCTGTTTTTCAGCTGCTTCTAATCAAATAGCTTCGATAGAGCTGTCCAACGCCAATCAAGCCTTAGGGAGTGTCACCTGAAGCCTAATTTGCACTTAGCATCCTACACGCACAGCTGCTTTGGGCTGATATTGCACAACAGCCTCCGTGCGACCGCGAACGTCCACACGGAGGGTATGACGCAAAGCAGGCTCTGCCAGGAAGCAGCCGTAGTCATCAGGAAGTGGTCGCGCTCGTCAGGAAGTGGTCGTGCTGATTATGAAGTGGCCGTTTGCGAGAGTGTAAATTAGGCTTGACGGTCATCCACTTAAAATCCTCAAGTCAGAAACAGGCTGCTTCCCAGAGTGCATCTGTGCCGACACACAGCGACACGACAGAGAGCCGTTTATACTCAGCGTAACGCCATTCTCTCCAATAACGTGCCGCCTGAATGGCAGCCAGAGCCTTAGCAGCGGTTTGCATCTGCGTCTAAAGTACAGGTCAGTCAGAAAAGCTGCGCAACAGCGACCCCCCGCAGGCTCGGACACAAACTGCAGCACACCCTTCACGTGGAGGGGTACCAGAGGGCAGCGGTCCGAATGGTGACTCAGGGGAAACGGGGACGGGACTCACGAATCGGACTCGTCCGAGCTGGACTCGTCCCGAGACCGCTCGGCCTTCCAGCGCTTGTACTTGTCGACGAGCTCGGTCAGGTAGGACGTCTTCTTGGCGTGACGGATGATGAGCTTGTGCTTCAGCAGCTCTTTGGCGGTCGGCCTCTGAGGGAGAGGAGGTTTGAGGGTGGTGGGGGGGACAGGAGGAAGGGGCAAATAAGAGGAGCGGGCAGATGGAGAGGGAAAGGGGCAAGGGGGGGTGTGCCAGACAGACATCACACCCGCATGACTGCATTTACTGAGGACATTCACGTGAAGGAGAAGCTGACCCGTTCACTGCCGGTGACTGGTTCAATCAAACCTAATAATGTTAACTCCCCTCCAGAGCAGTAATAAAACGCAGTCACACTCGCTTAATTTCTCTCTGAAAGCTGAGACACAAACACAGCAGTGAGTCACAGTGCATCACGGCCCCTGGGACACTTACGAAGCTGGGCTCTTTGTTCAAGCAGGCCTCCACAAACTCCTTCAGGGGTTTGCAGTAGTTGCCCTCCAGCGTGGGGGGTGTGTTTTTGGGGATGAGGAACAGGACCTTCATGGGGTGCAGGTCCGAGTGCGGGGGTTCCCCTTTGGCCAGCTCGATGGCGGTGATCCCTAAGGACCAAATGTCTGCCTGTAATGCCAGGACACAAACGTGACAGGTGGGTCTCAGGCTGGGGCGGGGCTAGCCTGTCACACGTACGGCCGTGAGGCATGATGGGAAATAGAGTCTCACAATAAGAACAACACAAACGGAAAGCCAGTTTGTTTTAAAGGTACAATTAAATGTCAATTCTGTTGAATGCAAATGATACCCAATGTTACCCAAGGTATTTATTAAACAATGTTTTTCATGAATTGGGCCCAAGTTAGTGTCTGTGTTTGGGTACTCAGGGGGCCCCCCATGGCTGCTCACATGGGTGCGCCGCCAGTTCCGCTTGTGGTCTCGCGGCAAAAGGACAACGTGCGTCTGCATCACAAGGCCAAAAAGGGGCAGGGGGCGGAGACGCCGCTCACCTTCGAGTCGTACGCCGACTGCTTGATCACCTCCGGGGCCATCCAGAAGGGCGTGCCCACGAAGGTGTTCCTCTTGATCTGCGTGTCCGTCAGCTGCCCCGCCACGCCGAAGTCCGCCAGCTTCACGTCGCCCTGCTCCGACAGCAGCACGTTGGCAGCTGCCCGACAGACAGGGGTCAAGGGTCAGGAGAAGGCACGCAGACCCCCGCTCTCGCGCCCGCAGCACGGAGCTGTGGGGAAAGACGCGCGGTCGCGGGCTCGAGCAAGCTTCCCGAGCGCTGAGGTACCTTTGATGTCCCTGTGGATCTTCTTCTCTGAGTGCAGGTAGTCCAGCCCCTTCAGGATCTCTCTCAGAATGGTAGCGATCTGCACTTCATCCAGCGCCCCCGGCTCCAGCTGAAAGAGAGGGCACGCTCATGCAGAACCAGCCAGAACCAGCCAGAGCTGGCCCGAACCAGTCACGACCGGCCACAACCAGTCACAACAAGCCAGAGCCTTTAACGACGACGGTCACAGCAAAAAAAGCAAGGGGGTCTGACATCACTTACCAAATCCAGCGCCGATCCGCCCCCTAAATATTCCATAATAATCCATAATTTTGTGCCCTGGAACAGAGGAAAAGGGCGTTAGCACAGAGAAGCGTGTTAGCACAGAATCCCCTGGACAAACAACAGCCAAACAGTAAGCTGTAAAAAGAGGTTCATCATTGGAGGAGTCGAATTGTGAGAACCTACAGGTCACAGCTGAGCCAGACAAACACAGGGCTATTGGTACGGAAACCATGTTAAAAAGAGTGATTCTGTACCCGTGCCAGACGGCCATAAACCCCATGCTGTCAGTGTAAATGATGACAGCTGTGTTTTGGGCCCACTAGAAGGATCCACCCTTCCCCGTGCTCAGCATCTGACCTAAAGCCACCACAAACTAGCATCACCCCAAAGAACACACAGGGGCTTCAGTATTAAGATGAAAAGCCACACAGATAAGCAATTTTTGACCTTTTGCTCTTTTTATATTTGTATATATCCTTCCTCTGCAATTTGTTCAGAGTTCTCACCATTGTAATACGTAAGAGGAAGAAACCACTCTCTGAGTACAGCTCCTATACTCCCCCAGTGCATCAGCAACAGCCAATCACAGACGTGTGCTCTGCACGCGGGAGCCAATCAGACAGCAGACAGGTCACATAAGGCCACGGGAGTGATGTATGTACATATACTGCAGAAGCACTGCGTGGAGGGGAGCACGTAACTGAATAATGCATTAGGCACTTTGGGAGAAGGAGGCACAGGACGGAGGGGGTGGAGATGCTGGAGCGATATAACAGCAGGTCTTAATGCAGCGCTGTTATTGGTCCCTGACCCACACAGGAATAGCACGAGCTGATACTGCACCATCCAAATTCCCCCACCAGAGGGCACCATTTAGCACAGAGAACAGCATTAACACTGCAGAGAGGACTCAGGCCCGTGTGTAACCCCAGAAAGCGCGTGAGCCTCATACACGGGTACACAGTTAAAAACAGACAAACAGGCAATGCTAGCCCGCTAACAGGCACAAATAAAGGGTAAGGGTGTTCACAGAAGCCAAACGTACAGTGGCCTTAGGCTGAGACTGAACCCTGGTTTGAGGAGCACCACTCAGCTGGTGTCAGTGCACACGTGTGACCCCGCCCCCTTGCCCATCACAGCACCTGCCCCGGTATTATGACATCACAACACAAGCACACAGAGGTGGGGGGGGGGGGGGGGGGAGTTCAATGAACTGCAGTTACACAGAGCTGCTCCGCCCCTGCTGACTGCTTTAAGCCCCGCCCCCCTTTGAGCAGGGTTCAGATCAGCTCCTGCTGATAAAGAGCAGATGGAAGCTGAGGCCAAGGGCACATGCCACACGTTATCATTCCCTTAACGGTTTATTAGCTTAGCGATGCCCTTTCCCAGCGTGACTCAAGCTTACAGCCCCCGGGGTGGCACCTACTGGAGCACATCAGGGTGCTTCTCCAGGACCTGCGTTTGGACAGTCTCACCCCGAGGCCAGTGTATCCCTCACACACCACATACTGATTCCATAGCGCACAGCCAGACCCTCTCTCCAGCACCCAGCCCAGGCATCTCAGCAACAGCCCTCAAAGGACAGCAGTCTTCATCTGAAGACTGAACCCTTCAAACTTGCTCATCAATTTAATTACACACACACACAGACACACAGAGAAACAGTGTTTTACCGTATTATTCTGTTTGAACTGCATGGCAGTATGAAAAGTATCAAACAAATAAAGTTAAGTATTCTAAAGTCTTAGCATTATTACTAGACAACAGACTTCACACACTAACATACAATGAATACAACAGGCTTATGCACTCATGCATTTAACAACACAGTGACTCACAAACACACACTTTAGTGAGCAGACTCAGACACGCACTTACACAGTAGACTTACACGCTTATGTACACTTGCACAGTAGACTTACATAAATGCACACTTAGTAAGCAGACTAAAACAGACTTTCAAACAGGGAAGTGACAGTCCTGTCCTCTGTCCTCACTCAGACAGCAGTCTCTCACTGCGCTGGTCTGCAGAGTGACTCACAGACCCTGAGTTTGCACAGCTGGACGTTCAGCGCACTAACTCATGCCCAGCACCCTATTTATGAGCGGCCCTGGCACTGCCACCACCTGGGACTGAAACCTGCAAGCTCCAGACTGCAACCTCAATACCGTACACGCTGTGTCACACAGCGAGCCTGGGAAGTGTTTTTTGAGACAAGAACACTGAACATCTAAACACATCCACACACAAGCTGAAAACTCTCAGCCAGTGACCTCTGATCCCTTATGAAACAGTATTTTTGGGCTAATTCCTTCTAAGTGCAGTACCGACTCAAAGGTTAGTCACCACGGCACGGGTGAGTAGAAATTACATAAACAGCAACTCAAAGGTTACTCACACCAGGAGGAGCGGTGATAAGGAGGCTTAAGTTTAGCACTGCTGCTTAGTGCAGCCCACCCCCCACCCCCTAACCCAACAGCATGCAGGACCAGGGCCCCAGATATTCATACAATCACCTTGTGTCTCATTGTCAAATTCAAATCACACAATCAGATCTGGCAAAACATCACAGAGCCCACCGCATTGGCTAAACTATACATGTTCCTAATTCAGACATAGATCCTGAATTCAGAAACGGATCACAGGGGATCGCCTGAGATCGACTGATCAAGACTGCCAGAGGAGATCCTCCCAGCCCCCACCAGCCAAAAATCAGGGGCACTCAACTAGAGAGAATTTAACCCCTGCGCTCTCCTACATACTGTAATCCACTGCTCTGTAGCGCAGCTAGGCTGGGCTGAGCTGGCTAAACCGCTGCATCCTGTCTCACAGCCATGAATGATTTACTGACCCAAATATAGGCATCTGCCTGAGCGAGCACGCGTTCAAAAACCAACCGACACCTCTGTAACCAACCACGACCTGTCACTCACACACATCCGTTCACAGAGGCCTGGGGTTACCTGGAACACAGACCGCCTTCAGAGACATTTCAGTGGTTAATCGTGAAAGAGCTGCCATCTTTTTGTTGAAAAATACGACTTTGATGTTTTCTTCATGGGGGATTCATTTCCAAGCTGGTGTAATGTACTGAACATGCTTCTGGTGAAGCTGAGGGTAATGTACTGAACACAGCTAGAGCTAGAGTTAACACCAGCTCCCTCAGAGTTTGGGGTAAGGCAGTGAACGTGCGTCTCGTTAGGCTGCTGAGGTACGACGCACTGGACGCAGTGAGTGTGAGGACCAGCAGAGGGCGCTCTGACGGGATCACAGAGACGCTCACCTTCAGGTAGGATCCGTAGTACTTGGTCACGAAGGGACTGTCACACTGGCTCAGCACCGTGATCTCCTGCTGAATGTCCTCAATTTCGTCCTCCGCCTCCTCCAGGTCGATTATTTTAATGGCCACAACTTTCTGAGTCCGATTGTCAATGCCTTTAAAAACCTCCCCGAAGGAGCCCTTCCCGATCTTCTGCAGCTTGGTAAACAGCTCCTCAGGGTCGGCTTTCAAATTCTGGATGGGAGGAGGAGGGGGGGGGTGTGTGTTAGTGAACTGATAGAACATTTTTCCTCAAACACACGACTCAAAACGTTTCATTACCCAGTTCTGAAAATGTCAATGGCTTCAGAAACGTAAGGCTACGTTCTGCAAAGTCTGCAGAGCAGTTTAAAATGATGCAGGAGCAGGGAGCTCACTGAGGGCCAGTGCCCTCACCTCTGCTTCATTTCAGACTCATCAGTCCCACAAGCCTCATGTCAGGCTGCAGACTTCACACACATTCTGTTACAATGCAGCACAATGGGCCTCAGCAACCCACCTGTGCAGAACTATACACCACGTAAAAACCCTCAACATCTCTTTAACCACCATGGGGAGGGGGAGCTACAGCCATTATGAACCCTGTGATAGGTGGCGATAACCATCAATCACAGATATATGAGCCAATCAAAAGGACTGACTCTGTAAAACAAAACACTGATTTGTTAAACAGATAAAAAGTTGATCAACAATATGGTTCATGAAGCCCAACCGTCGCATCCCCAGCAACTGACCCATTTACAAATACAGCCACAAGCCAAAAGAGGGCAGGTTAGGCCACAAATAACACCAAAATCCACAGAACCGTGAGCTGAAAGCAGACCAGTGACTTCCTGGGGAGGATGCGGGAATTCACGCTGGTTAACAGATGGTGAATGTGTGAGTCACGGCAGAGGCGGGACGTCGCCCGAGGTCAGATGTGGTTCAGCGTGACGAAACACAGGCCCTGGAGCTGGAGCTGGAGCTGGAGCCAGCACACCGCCGCTAAGAGGAACTCCCGCGCTCCGCACCATCAAACGCTCGCTTTCTTCTGGGATCCAAGATCGCAAACACAGTGAAAGGCGGAAAAAAACAAAACAAAGAAGGGTGTGCGAGAAGGGGCTTCCTGTGAAACTGAAGTGTTTTGAAAAGCTTTCATTTCTTATTTTATGTGAAAATAAAAGGCCTATTTTGGTATTAGTTTCCCTGGTGCCAAATGCAGTGCGGGTTGTGCCAGGGTTTCCCCGCTATTGCACCCAAAGGGCTCGTACGCTGGCGCTAACGCTAACCGCAGCTCCATTCTCCCTCACACTCAGACCAGCGGCTGTAGAACAGTACTCAAAGATCCCAGAAACTTCTCATTTTCAACAAAGTTTTAGCTGCTTGAAAACGATATACTGTACATTTTTGCAAAGAAAAGATCACAAAGACATTTTTTTGATTCGATTAAATCAGTGCAACATAGTCAAAAGGGTTCAAAATAGTAACCACTGTGTTTTTGGCATGTCATTAACAGGCTGGTGTTTAAAAAGGGTGATGTGCACTACAGAAGGGGTAAAGACGCATTGAGTGAGATGCAGGGGGCAGTGATGGAGGGGCTGAGCGTCCGCAGGGGCTCGGAGGTGAGCTCTGTCGCGGCCGCTCGGCTGCAGCATTAGCGCTGGTGTCCGAGGAACAGCGAACATAAATATTTGAAACTCTGCCTCAGCAGGAAAGCATGTGGAAATGTTTGAGAAGAAAAACCTGACGGTCACATGCCAAAGTGGGACGGCTAACCTGGCTTTGGGACGGTGAAGGGAGCGCATTTTGGGAATCAACTAAAAAAAACTTGTCAATATTTAGTTATTTTAATTGACCTATTTCCAATACATAGCTGGTGCAGCAGATATAAAACGCAATGCATTGTGGGTATTTTATGAAGAAAGTCCCTGCTTCTTGCAGACGGTATGTCACATCCTGTAGCATCACCCCATCTATCCTGCCTTGCACAGAGAGACAGAAGAGTGTGAACAGAAACTGTAATCTTAAGGAGGCCTGAGATTGAGATGGGCGTCCGTGACGCGTACGGAGCGCGCTCAGTGGTTCCCCCACTGCTGCGTCGGAGGCTCCCGCAGGGGGAGGGAGAGCAGGGCGCAGATTTACAGACCGCTGCTTCATCTGCAGAGCTCTGCTCTGGAGTGATGACACAGCTTTACACTCACTCAGCCGGGACAGACACACCGAGAGAGAGAGAGACAGAGGAACAGAGACAGAGAGCAGAACAGAGAGAGAGAGAGAGAGAGAGGCAGAGAAGACATCAGAGTACGAGATGGAGAAAGACTGAAAGACAGAGGGTGAAAGATTTAGAGAAAGGAAAGAGAGGGAAACCGCAAGATGAAATTGGAGGAGAGACGAAAAGGAAAAGTAGAGAGGAAGAGATTTTTTTTGTTTGTATTGTTACCATGTTGTTATCACTACACTTTGGCAATATGTACTTTGAAATGTGTCATGCCAATAAAGCATCTGAATTTGAATTTGAGAGAGAGATTACTTGTTCCAATCACCTGGATTTGCTGATAAGCACAATTCTTCAGCCAAGAGAACTTATTTGTGAAACCAGCTGCAGATCATGGGTGGAAAAACACATGGCTTTACTTCCTGACCCCTGGATTTTCACCCCTGCCTGTGACCCAGCAGAACATCCTCATGCACCACTGTGTACTGGGGGACCAGATGTCCTACTGTAGATCCACCAGGTTCCTTCCACTCCACATATCCAATCATTTTCATTTTCCCCCTCACTGCTCAACGAATCCATCATCTTTTCCTCCTGTAACAGTGCGCTCTGCAGATGCACTGATCGCTATAACCTTGGGATTGGCTGGCACAGCAGGCTCAGTGAAGGGGATGATTGATAGGCTAAATGATTTAAAGATCGGCGAGTCTGCTTAAGAGGCTGCACAGGGCTGATAACAAACCGGGCTTTTGTCTCCAGGGCCGGACTGCATCCATCAGGGAACGCGGCGACAGGGCCAGCCCCCCCTCAAGGACGGCGAACTCCCTCGGAATTTCTCCCACGTCCCCCGACCGGCCGAACGGAGGACTACGGATCGCCTGGAGCGTGACGGACACGACGCCGCCCCCTAACGAGGAAAACATCTGAGGCAAGAACAGCCCTTAATGGCTCTGTCCTTAAGATCGGCAGCTATGAAACTCAAAGATCAGCAAAATCACGCCACTCGCCTTATTTTTTTCCCCATTATTCAGAGAGAGGAAAGCAAAGAGGCGTCACAGACAGAGATGGGATCGCAGTACAGAGAATGTCACGTTGGGACACTGAAGCCCCAGCTAAATCGGGGGGATAAGTACACTGGTTAAAGAGCGGGTCTCCCTGTGGGCTGCATCACATGGTCTCCCCAAAGTGAGCACATTTTAACCAGCAAACACAGCAAGCAGAGCATTTCCTGCAGACAGAAATAAACAGAAATAGCCTGCCCTTCAGGGAGAGTCCCCAGTAGACCTGGAAAAATGACTCAGATACACAGCTGGACATTCAGCCCACTGAAACAGCGGTGGCTTAATAATTCATTCAGGGGATGAAATACCAGCGCCTCAGCCGAGAATCAAACCTGCAACCTTCTGCTTACAGGCCCAGCTCCTTACCCACTAAACCTCCCAGACATCCTGTCCCCAAACTAAGAAGGGGGTGTAAAACAGGCAGGCAACCAACTCCCAGCGGGGCAAAGCAAATTCACTGTGGCCACATGTTTTTTATAGTGATTCTGACTCCCAAGGGTTACCTTTCAAAACAGACCAGGATTATGCCTGCAGTCAAGATGGCACATGGAGAGTTTTAGCCTACTGACTACATTTCAAAGAAATCTTTGTTGATGTGGTGTGAGAGCACACTGGAATCAAGTCTTTACCAATTGGGGGGGGGGGGTGGAAGTACAGTGTGTCTGCCTCTCTTGCTGCATTAGAAAGACTTAGGTCTGTTAAAACAAAAGCTGACCCAAAGTTACCATCCAACAAGAGTGGTGACACCCAAAGTGACTGCACATCCTGTATGGTGGTGCTCTAACAGAGCAGTGGCTGCTTATGTACAGACGCCAATAATAACACTCACATCCCGATGCTAACATAAGCACAGCTAGCTGAGGAATTCTCTCAAATGCACTACAGTCCACCCCCAAAAGAAACACGCGTGGAGAGTATGCTCAAAGCTGCTGCATGCCATTACTTAGTTTACTCACAGGCACCTGAATGCAAATAAAAAACAGGCTCATGCAGGAATGGCAGTTGCTGGAGAGGGGGAAATGGGGGCTTGAGCGTGGCCCAGGTCTGATTATGTCATAACCCAACCTTCTCATTGAGGTCACAGAGGGATGAGGAGCATGAGGCCCATTTTTAAACTGACCATTCTCAGCTCAGCTGCATTAGAGCTCCTGCTACACCACAGCACCCTGGGAAAGGCCCTTCTGCCTAATGCCCTAGTTTCACAAGGTCCTCAAGGACTGCTGGCTCTGCTGCGTGTGAGGACCCTGGGGCCTCCAGCCCTTATATCATCCTCTGGTGCTGCAGGGTCCGTAATTGTGTGGGGTGCATTTTCCATCGCATGGTTTGGGTGAACTCACACCCTTACAGGGCAAGGCCAATGCCACTTGTAACTTCATGATGTTCGTGACCATCTTCACCCCATGTTAAAGCGATTCCTGCAGAGAAATGCGTCTTTCAAGGCGACGGTGCCCCCATCCACAGAGCACACGAGTAGTCATCCAATGGGTTGCGCTATGTCAGTGCTTTCTCAGTCACCAGATCTCAACCAAACTGGACAATAATGGAATATTCCAGAACAGAGCAACAAAACCAACGGGCATCAATGACACTGCGTGCACCTGGATTTGGCAAGCAGTATCCTCTCTTTTATGTGCTAGAAGAAAATCTATCAAAGAATTCCGGATTGGATTCCCAGTCGGTTCGGGGGCAGCCACAGCTGAAGATACTTTCTGCCAGCAGTAATTTACAGGTTAAACATGGCTACTGCAGCTATAAATAAGGGTAACCATGGCTACTTAGGCTCAACACAAATAATCACATAGAGGACTGAAGACCATACTGTTGACACAGGTCAATGTGCTGGTATAGCTGACCTACAGCTAAGACAGGTCAGTGGAAACACTTTAAGTTCCCATTCGATAGAGCTGACCTGGAAATGGATCCAAGCACCAGCATGGTTCAGCCTTGTTAAAACACAAATTCCCTGCACCAGGACCAGGGGATGCCTCAGCCACCCGGAAAACAACACATCCAAACGCACGTTTCTCTGTGTACCACAGGGACTAGCACAAGAGTTACACATTGCCTGTCCAGCTGCAGAAGAGCTCAATCAGCTGGGGCCATTTCATCCAAACCAGCCACAGCCATATCAGAGTCCCATAGTTGCCCTTAAATGCCTATTGATTACACTGAAAGTTATAGGCCTTTCTAGGGGAACTCAAATCAGCCTGGCTCCCTCCCCAGAGGAACCAAGACTCCCACGACCTCGTACAGCCATTCCGTTCATCTGATGAACTGGAAAGCTGAAAGGAACTCACCCCAATAAGCATCGAATAGAAGTGATGAGTAAGATCACTGTGCAAGTGCGCACACGAACACAGAAAAGACACCGCAAGAGGGAATGACACGAGGGAGTGGAGTCGATGAGGCCAATTACCATGGCGACAGGCCGGTATCAGCCTGCAGTGTGGCATTCTCAGGTGAATGCCACACTGACGTTCACTAAAGCAACACACATAGCGCTCAGGCTAATGGTGATCAGGGATCCCACCCACTCTACTTCAAAGGATCATTTCATATATTTTTTTCAAGCCCATTTCAACTACTTGTCCACTGAATGCGTTTAGCACACTATTTGCATGAATGCAATTACACGAGTATGAATCTAATGGTGTACCGCATTATTATTTTTATTTGTGCATTTGTCAGATTCATACCGGTCAGTATGAACAAAGTTTTAGTCTAAACACGGAGAGAACATGCAAACTCTACACAAAAGCCCCTAGTCGGGATTTGAACCCAGAACCTCCTTGCCTTGTTGGTGTGGGGCGACAGTGTTATCCATTGCAATGCCCAGCACATTTGCCCTGTTTCCCGCGACTATAAACGACAGCATGCACATAGCTTCCTCATCCTCCAAACGTACTGTTAAAACTAGGGCACAATACCAACTTCAATTTACATAAAACTTCAAGGAGTAAGGACTAACCAATGCACTACCGCTGAACGTGTAAACATGGAAAGTACGTTAAACGCTAAAGCAAAACACAAAAAGAAGCACCACTGATCGTGTCATTTAGACAAATGAAAAATCAGAAGCCATCGAAAGGGTGCATGCAGAACTCCTTTCGCATTTTGGGCAACGTCATGCATTTAAATAATTATTTTTCTTTGACCTTTCATTCGTTCCGCAGAAACAAATATGACTGCAGATATGCAGACGTTCCAATATCATTGCACTGAATTAAAGTTTCACCCAGTCGCCTAATTTACAGTGAAGTGGTAATGCACCAAGCCAATAGCCTAATTCACGAGTTATTTCCAGATAGCTTACGATATACTGTGCGATGTGCTGCATTGGATTTTACCGGCATATGTTATATGTAACAACGTTACCGTTTTTAATATATATGTGTAAAATGTGAGCACTGTACACCGGTACCCAGTTCTAATACGCATTCATTCAAAAAATGAAAATCAATCAAATACCAAAATGTCCAATATGTCAACTCTTAAATTAGTAGGTAAATTGGGTCACATTATACAACTAGCTATAGCTACATAGACCAAACATTTAATTATGACAAATTAGCTAGCCAACCAGTGACATACAATAAAATGAAAAGCAACTGTGTATGGTTCTTGTCGACACGTGTATTCATGGTGATGTTAGCTCGTTAATCAACTACATACCGGATGAAACCTACCAAGAAACAACTCGGAGTTGGGGTGGTTCTTATTTTTCACAGAATCAAACTTGCACACAGGCCTCGCGTCCAGGAAAACGTTTTGACACATTTTCCTCAATGCACAAACGAAACATCTTCACAATATATTCGGGCAATTTCCAGAAGCACGTACAGTTTATCTGTTTCAGTCTATAAATTGTATGAATACACACTGTAAACAACTTTGCGAGCTAACATCAGTAAACTTATCAGACAACTAGCTACTTTAGTCCGCTAGCTAGCTGCTGCCACCACTTCCCCTGTGGTGCTTCTTGCTTAAACTAGAAAATTATCGTCACAGCCTGCCACCATTAGCTTGTTGGCCGTCTGGCTGGCAAGCTGACAAGTTGCCTGTTACTTGCAAAGTTTTCAAAATTACTGGCGTACCTAGCTAAGTTAGCTTGCTAGCGAAAGCATCTTACCTGCATCCCTGGAAGGCCACTCTGGACAGGGGAGTGAGCCATGGCGTCAAGCAAGTTGGCTAAACCAGAAATATCACAAATAGCGGATTCGACTTTCAAAAGATGGGTCCTTAAAACTGTAATGATACTAAAAAGACTTCTTGAATTCGGCGAGAGAACAGTGTCTCCAGTAAACCAGCAAAGACGGTGACTTATAAATCACGGTCAGCTTTCAGACTTGAGCACCTCGGGCAAAAACGTTTCGTTAGAACACCGTGTTCTGAGGGTCTTTACCTTTTGGATCGAGACCAAATGGTTCGGCTAGTTACCTAGCTCTCCCACAGTGCAAAGAAAAAACTCAATTACAGAAAAGAAACGCACATAATCTTAAACACCTAAAGATTACTGTTGAACCTATACGACGGAGACGCGCCGTTCTTCGGCATTTCAAATCTTTTCCCAAACTGCACGCAAGCTTTTGCTTGACTTGAGTTGACAATGTCCGTCTTCCGCCGATAAATCTCCCCAAGCGCAAACAAGCGGGGGTGCATTGGTTCTACAGTCGCCTCACGCCCGTCCGACGCACCATCCGTGCTCTCACCCACCAGCCGCAGTGGGTGGAAAATGATATAAATGGTTTTTTTAGGCTGTATAATTTATATTGTGTTGTCCTCCTCACTTTGCTCGAGTGCCCTCCGCCATCTTGTCAGTGTTGTCACTGTGACATCAGGGCGGATTCGGACGACCGATGATACTGATGGAACTGCAGGGGGAGCAGGAGTCCCCGCAGCTTTCCACCGGTTACGGAGGTCTAAATATTCTGCTCCTTTGGACAGACTCTGGTCTACCAAGATAGGCATTTTGGCACAATGCTCCAGAATCTGTTATTCAAGGCACAGCATGCGATAGCGCCTCGTGATTGATGAAGCTGCTAATCGATGTGAACATTTGTCAGTGTCATCAGGGCCATTCTACACTTCAGAAATTTGGAGTTAGCCTGCTTTTAGAAATGAGATATGCTGTCCATCTCCTCCAGTCCTGAATTTATATAGATTAGAGATTCAGATGAATATCCATTACTTTTATACATATTTAAATGGCAAAAATAACAGCAGTTTGCTTTTTAATCATATTTTATCATTGTCCATAGGAAGAGCAATAGTGGCGGACAGGATCGGGAAAGTAGTGACTTACAACTAAAAAGTATCCATAATGATAAAAGCTACAATTACGTCCCCTGCCTTATGGCTTTCCCGCCACCTTGTGGTGAACTGACTTTTATTACATTTCGCGTCAAAGTGGTTAAAGACCAATGCTCTATATTTCAGAAGCAATAGCCTACAATTAAGTATTTTGTTGCAGAAGTAGCCTGCACGCAACGTTGTAAGACAAGGTCTCACTCATCACAAGACTACAAAATTTTACTTTAGTATATTCAGTCTACACGTTAACCAACAAGATAAAATGCGAAATGCCAAAGCATTGTCGCCAGCTCAGTTGGTTTCAGGAATTTTACTATTTTAGTTTATAACCGAAGCTTAATTCGTGTATGCACTGTAGACTGAGCAAGGAAAAACGTAGGTCTATTTCCAGTAACCGCTAGTAGGATGATATATGTGAGAGCAGACAATAAGTATTTTTGTGGAGTGGATAAGCCGCACTGAAAACCTTTTTTACGGTCGGAAAGTTTTTTTTCTGTCTCCATTATTGTTTTGCGTAGCCGACATAAGATTTAACGTTATTGTTGTGCATACGTGCATGATCCTATAAACTAATTCCGTGTAGGCTTTGCCTTTTTTTTTCTTTTTTTGGTGTGTCTTGTGGATTGACTTGGCGATTAGCACACCAAAAGAAAAGAGAGCAATATGAATGTTAATAGGCTACTAACACTACTGCTAATACTAGGCTACTACTACTACTACTACTACTACTACTACTACTAATAATAATAATAATAATAATAATTATTATTATTATTATTATTATTATTGGAATGTTATTTTTAGGCAACATTTGTTGAAATACCAGAAAACCCATCTCGTGACATACAGTACAGGCCCAATTGACGAGGCCTTTCCGTGAGGAGTTTGCATGCTCTCCTATGTCTGCCGGGTACTCCAGTTTCCTCCCATGGTCCAACACATTCAGTTGGGTAAGGGGAGACTCTAAATTGGCCAGTGGCATGAATGTATGAGCGAACGGTCGAAACGTTGTCCCTGCTCACGGATTTCAGTTAAATAAAAATAACTTGGGAGAATAATAGCAGTGTGCTGGTAGTATTTTCTTATTTTTCATTATTCCTCTCTTTTACCAGGCAACTGCGCTAAATTTTGGATGTGCGTATGCCTTTATTATTATAGTGTACCAGTGTGGCATGGTACACTATAATGCAAACCTCATGCAATTTTACACAAATATTTCCAATTAGGTATTTCAATTGATTATTGAAAAAAATACAGATGACAAATGCTTTCAAGTTCAATAGCTTCTAGAGAATAGGGCCTAGGACCTTCAAACCACTTGTAAATTGTTCACAAACAATGGCCACAAGATGGAGAGCCTATGCTTTGTGCACTATTACCTCATGCAATTTTACACAAATATTTCCAATGAGGTATTTCAATTGATTATTGAAAAAATACAGATGACAAATGCTTTCAAGTCCAATAGGTCCTAGATAATAGGGCCTAGGACCGTCAAACCACTTCTAAATTGTTCACAATCAATGGCCACTAGATGCAGAGCCTATGCTTTGTGCATTATTACCTCATGCAATTTTACACAAATATTTTCAATTATGATTCTGGGAATAGGTCCAGACTATGTGGAGCAATGTTGGCTTTATCGTGGCTATCCTATCAGAGAGCACATCATCAGCATAATATTTTAGTATTATTTGAAATGAAACAAATTCAAATGAAGGCATCGGGACACAGCATGTTGGACAAATGTTGTTTTATTATTCTTTATTTAAGCTCTTATTGATTGACAGGAACATGTCTGACATCCAGTTTTACTGTTCAACATGACTGAGAGCAATAGTGTCTGTTCTTACAGGAACCACTGTCCACATCATTAAAAAAACACATGTACAATAATGTCAAAAATACAAGTTACACAGTACATAAAAAACAATACGTGCAAATGCTGGAATGGTCACTTGTAATTTTTCCTCTTTCATAATCCCTTCGAATAATATATATAGGGCAAAAAAGGCAATAGAAATATCCCCTTTGCTACACGGTGCAAAATAATCATTGTAAACAAATTATTTACAATATTAAGGAAATTAAACCATATGGCTGAGATCTGACACATTTTCCATGACATGTTTACCTTGTTTTTAAAAAAAAAATTAAAACTGTTTAGCTCTCTCCCATAAATCAGAGGAAATTCACTGTTTGTGTAGAAAGTTGCGCTGCACGCCTTTACTCAGCTGTTCCCTGTCCCCCCGCTCATCCCCCCGCTCATCTCCCCAGGGCGAAGCCTCGAAACGCCGCTGTGGTGTTGTTTCCTCCTCGCCTCCAGCAGGCTTTGCCCTCCATGCTCCTCAGGCTCGTGCTGACGCCCCAAACACAAAGCGCCGAAACCCAGCCGAAAGGAAGCCTATGAGGGTGTTTATATCTTGGTCTGTTTCGTTTCTTCGTCGTACTCCTTCTTTTCCGGAGATATGCTGTCCATCTCATGTTTCTCTTTCTCCTTCTCTTTCTCTGTCTCAGAGTCGTCCTTGTGGAACTGGGCCTCGATCTCAGTGGGGTCCACATAGGTGTAGAAGTAAGCCATCACGGCGAAAATCACGCACACTGCTATCAGGAGGGCAGCGAAGAGGATGTACTCTGCCCACTGTAGGAAACACACACGCACAAGTAAACAACTGGTCACATCCCCAGAAACTCTTCATTAATTGTTCATTATTTAGAATAAGATCAATTTAAGTTCTAGGGGCAATGAAAACAAAAAACTGCAGTTACTTCAGTGATTAAGGTGAAGTAAAAACACACACAAGCATTTATGAATACTCCACCCACTCATGCACACACACACATGCACGCACGTATGCACGTACACGCGCACATGCGCATACACACACTCACACACACCTGTTCTGGTATCTGCGCTGCTTCTGCCACAATCAGCACAATGATGTTGCCCACAGCGACAGTGAAGAGCCATCCAGCCTGGAGCACTGCCTTCATGTTGCTTGGCGCCTAGTAACCAAGAATGTGCAGCTCAGAGGCAAATTACAGAGTGACCAGAATTAACTAGTAGTTTAATAAGCAATATTTTAAAAATCTATTAATGAGAATTAGGACATAAAACATTAAAACAGAACCTCTAAAATATATGATTTTTTTTCTCATCCATTTCGGATGCTTTTTTGCTTACCCATCACCAAAGCTACCCTTTCTGTAGAGCTAGGACATAATCTGCCTGTTGGACATGCGCCCCCTACCTGTGAGTAAGAGAACTCCAGACCAGTGACAGAGAAGACCACCTCTCCAGAGGTTATGAGGAAGTACTGAGGGATCTGCCAGGCCATGTGGATAGTATTGGGCTTGATGTCCAGGTTCTCTTTAATGGTGCCTCCACACTTGATTGGGAGACAATAAACAATCCATTCACGTACCGGTAAGGGTTGTTGGAAGGATTGAATTTTACGGGAAACCAACTCACATTTTCTGTCCACTGGATGTCACTGGGAATGACTAGCGTGTAGGAGCTGCCGAATTTGTAAGTCTTCGCGAACTGGCACGTCTGCCCCCCCTCACTGGTAAGAGTGAAGTTCGACCTGGCCAAATGAAATTGGTAAAACATCTAAACAAAAGCATAGGTGTCCAAAAAATGGGACATTGTTTTTGCGCGTCTAATAATTACAAAATATCAGAATAAATTTGATGCAAATTGAAGGAGAGATAAGCAAAAACTGAATGTCAGTTAGGAAATGCCAAACTCCAGGAATGGAGACCACTTAAAATTCTGATTCCGATAAGCTAACACACAGGGAAGGTTGGCACCCACACAGATGTGTATCACTCATGCACTTCCTTTTCATGCACTCACAGGGAACACACTTACTTTCCCTCGTGTAACAGAGTGTAGTTTGAAACTGAAGAGGGTGCTATCACTCCAAAGTCCACTGCTGCGGTAGTCACGTTCACCATAGTGCCCAATCCATTAACAAATCTGTACATACACAAAAAAAGAAATAATAAGAAATAATCACAAGAAAGAATAGTGTACACACACATCTTTTGACATCACTAATATTCCATGTCACAATGAATGTGTTGTTAAATTAGTTTTTCAACTTCCCACAGTATTAATTGAACTGTCAATCAAGGTGGTTGAGGACCAGACATCAAAATCTTTTCCAAGATCGTGTGTTTCCTTGCCAGTTTTAATTGCTCAATCTCTCTCACAGTCAAATTTAGGCCCAAACAGAAAAGTACTATTTCTGAGGACAGCCAGGGGACTAACGGATGTTAAAGAGTGTCACCTGTTCCTTCTACTGACAGATAAAAAGCACCTGCGTACCTGATGGCATTGTCTCCCTGCTCCGGCTTGGCCATTAAATCATTAATCTGGAAGGGGATAATGGAAGAGTGACATTTCATTTAGAGTCATTTAGCCTTTCCCTCCTCAGGTCCTGAACCGCTAAGCTTTCATTAAAAAGCAGACGAATGTGGCGTGTGGCTCCAGGACCCGATGTAGGTTTACAAAGCTATGAGGGGACGGGGGGGATGGATGGCTTTATCTTGTGCTTCCAATGACTCCCTGCTTTGTCAACAATGTGTGTTGCTGCTGTATGGCAAATGGAGTCCACTGGTTCAAAGCATTCCAAGATTGACAGAAAAGGGTAGCCCCGCCCATTCTCAAGTTCATTAAAAACCTAGTTGTCCCATCTGTGGTTCACAGTGCAGTGGGATTTGTCCTCTACAGATTTATCTCAAACTTGTTTGGACTTGCCCAAGACAAAATGACAGCGGCTGCAATGTGTCTGCAATGTGTGTACATATTGGGGTCCAAGGGGGAGGTCTGTGTCTGTAACATTTCCACAGCTATTTAATTAGTAAATATCATCATAGTTACCGCCTCCATTGTTTTAGTTGCTGGATTGATTAACAGCGTCTGCCGTTTTCCTTTCTCCAACGTGATTTTTTGGGTGAAGCCTACTCCGGCAGAGACCTGAATTTCATTCTCTGAAAATGGCAAATACTCTGGATTGGCCTGCAAATGGAATGGGAGACATTGGACAAGATGAGTTTACATTAACATTCTATTACATAGGGATGTTTCAGTGTAGATCCCTAGCAGGAAGAATGGCTAGTCGACACATCTCTTGTTTCATCTCCATAGTTTCTGGCTCAAGAAAAGGCATTAAAAATGCCGACTGAGGCTCACTGAAGCTCAAAATGTGGACAGGACCTCGGCCTTCACCATGTGGTGATGAGTGGGAAGGAGCAGACCTGGGTGTGAGTGACTGAGTGACTGGGCATGGCATTGCGTAAAAGAGGTCACAGGCTTCTGTGGTCTTAAACTTTAACTAGATGTGCCTCAGTACAAATCTATATAACAAATCTATACAGGATAAAATCTATAAACATAAGCGTATGTAAGAAAATAGTGACACAATGTACAACATACTTGTCATAACCAAGGGCTACTTACATCCATAATGCAGGTTATTTGAGAAAGGGTATGGTTTGCATATTCTCATTTTATTTGTTGTGTTTTGACCTTCCTGTTGTGAATTTACCTGAAACGGTGGAACTGTCAGTGGGGCATTGGTGGCAGCAGTTATCTCCAGCTGGCTGCTGCCCAGGTTCAGGAATTTGAGCTGGCTCTCACTGGACGATGGGAAGTTGGGTAGGGTTTTCTGCAAGATTAGCACAATGAGAAAAGCTCAATGAAAACAACGCTATTAAAAGTGGGATCAGAGTAATGTCTGTGTGTGTATGTGTGTGTGCATGCATGTATTAGTGTATTTAGATGTGTGTGTGTGTATGTATGTGTGTGTGAGTGAGTTAGAGAGAGAGAGAGAGAGAGAGAGAGAGAGAGAGAGAGAGCGAGAGAGAGAGAGAGAGAGAGAGAGAGAGAGAGAGAGGGAGTCTTTACTCACGTCGATCTCAATCTGTACCAGGGCTGCAGCCACAAACGCCAGGCCTGCCAGCAGCATTCCAACTGTCATTCTCCTCAGTGGCCTGCAGGGTGAGCATGCGCACACACACATACACACACACGCACGCACACACACACACACACACACACACACGCGCACACACACACACACCTCGTGAAGTGACAGTGCAACACATTAACACACCATCCGTGTCAGTTTGCATTCACTAGCCATGCAGACAGAAAAGCCTTTTGAACATGCAGACCTCCTGTGCTGGCAGGGACTCACGTGAAATTGAGGCCACACTTCTTTATCAACGGGTACACTGCGCTGTCCATGATGGGCACCAGCACCAGGATCAGGATAGGGTTGACCGTCTGTCAAAGAACAGGCTTTAGGATTGGACACTGTGACCAGGGACACAGGCTGATCAATAATATCATTTTGGCTGGGGAGATTAAAGTGAGAGTGAGTCAGACAGAAAGAGAGAGAGAGAGATATGGAGAGAGAGAGATGGAAAGAGTCAGAATGAGAGAGAGAGATTTATCAGACTCACTTGCATCTGGTCTGGTTGAATAGTGAGCGCTCCCTGTTAAACATAAAGAAAACAGGACACCATAATTAGTTGAAAGGGAAGGGAAGGGGATTATATAAGTTACAATAAAACACAGTATCCTGTAAAAATGCAGTCTGTAACACCTACAAAGTTTCCATCCATGGTGGTGGCCTGCAGTGTCCATCGAGAGCCCTGCAGGGGAAGCCAGAGAGTTCAGGGATAGTATTCTCGGAACACACTACTTCATTTCCCACATGGACTAGACTAGTGATAATTGCTACACATGCTAGCTTGTGTAACGTTCCTGTTTAGGTCTTAGCGTGCTCATGCGTCAAAGATTTTCTTCAACAGTTGGATAACCGCTGAAGAAGTGTCCGTGGTACCTGCTGGTCAAAGAGTGCCCAGAACATAGGCAGGGGGATGTAGAGGAACAGGACCCTCAGCACCATCTTCACCTGAGCGATGAGCAGTTTCTGTAGGGGCACAGAAGCGGTGAGGCATTATCCAGATCCACATCACCCTGAGGAGGTATGGTGACCAGTGGGCAGCGGGGACTGTGGAGTGTGCATCAGGGTCGGGATCAACTTCATTTCAACTCGGGAAATTGAACGGAAATTCAATTCACAAATAAAAAAAAATGTCCATAGTTGCCCATTAAGTTTTTAAAAGAAATTAGAGACTTAACTTTAATTTCCTGAATTGAACTGAACTGGTGTTCATTGTGCAGGGTGTACAGGGTTTGGTTCGAGGGACCAAACTGGTGTTATGTGTGTATCGTGCAGGGTGTGCAGCAGGGGTCCTCAATCTAATCCAGAAACGGCTGGTGTGGGTGCAGGCTTTTAGTCCAACCAAGCAGTTACACACCTGATTCTACTAATCAAGGGCCTTAGCAACGACTCTTGTAGTTGATTAGTAGAATCAGGTGTGCTACTGATAGGTTGGAACAAAAGCTTGCACCTACACTGACCGTTTCTGGATAAGATTGAGGACCACAGGTGTACAGGGTTTGGTTCGAGGGACCAAACTGGTGTACTGTGTGCATCGTGCAGGGTGTACAGGGTTTGGTTTGAGGGTGGGCGTACGTCATATTTCTCCTCAGCCCAGTCCATCCAGTGCTCCCTCTTGGGGTACTCATCACTCCGGTGTCTGAAACGGTTCTTCACTGCAAACTGCGAAAGGGGAAAGCCTCACATGAACACGCCTCAACTTCTGTTGAGTGACAGGTAAGGAAAATGCCTTCGGTGTACTGTACACTGAAGCCAATGTTAAAATGCGGGAAGTATGTACGTATTTTAACATTTAGGTAAAATATGTAATTTTGTCTTCAAGTAATCATTTTGGAACAGCATATTTTAGTTTTGGTCTTGTTGTTTAATACATTTTGGATAAACATTTGGGTAAAATCCTTACATTTACTTTAAACGTGAGGTAAAATTAAAATTTTAATCCTTTTTATCTTGCTTTTTGGCAGCTTACAGTTAATGACGTGTATCCCTGATTTAAAGTGTAAATGGGAAGGTTGGAGGCAGAATGAGGTCAGAGAGGGTGTGTTTAGCCTGAACTCACCCCAATGCATTTGCTCACTTCCAGCATAATGTTGCCCTTGGGGGCGGCCTTGATGTACATTTTGCTCCCGACAATGAACACCACTGCAGAGACACAGGACCACACCAGCAACAGCCGTCAGCCAGATGAAAAAGAGGTGGGGAGAGCATAAGGAGAGTGACAGGTGAAGAGAGTAATAGATGAAGAGAGAGAGTGAGAGAGAGTGAGAGAGAGAGTGATTGTGGGTGGTATGCATGAAAGGCTGAACTGAAGATCTTACCCAGGGCGACCACCATGAGGGCGGCGGGCACACCGAAAGCCAGCGGGTAGCACTTCTGGTGTGTGTGGATGCCACACTCCTGGGCTGAGAACACAGAGCACACAGGAGACCATTACACAGAGAACCTACAATAATGGTCATTACAATCTGAAAACCCACTGACATACAGTATGACTGAAATATGGGACAAATAGAGATCATATCAGAATAAATTGAGACGTGTGAAATCTGACTGAAATACAGGGCTGTCCAGGGAAAAACAGGACATGGGTTCCCCCTACAGAACAGCAACTCAACAGGAGGAGCCACCCTGCAGCCTCCAGTGCATCTCTGTTTTTAACCAAAAGGGCTGCAATGAGAGCACAATCCATTTCTATTCAAAATGTCTAACAAAGTTCCATCAACACATCTCTCTGGTTCCAGGCCAGGTTTCAGAACCAGACTTGTGTCCATTTGTTTCCATTTCATGTGTGTTTCACCAGTACCTCTGAGGATTGGGGTGATGAGGGTGGACAGGAGACTTCCAGCATTGATGGACAGGTAGAAGATGGAGAAGAAGGTGCTCCTCTGTTTCTCCTTTAAGAAAGACGGTGAACAGACGGTAAGGGCGCTAAACATGTTCTCTGAGACAGAAGCTGTGATGAACAGCCAGTGACAGGGGCACACAAATGAACAAGAGGTGGGAGGTGGTAAATGTAGATGGTAAATCATGAAGAAAAATACGGTAAACACACAAAAGACAGTTACACAGACTATGGAAAATGGTACCTTCTCTATAGATGGTGAAGATGGTGAAAACTTATGGAACAAGATGGTAAAGATGGTGAAAAAAAATCAAATATAAGACAGACAAAGATGGTGAACAGTTGGTGGAGATGGCAAACAGACAGTCAAGACAGTAAGCAGACAAGCAGTCAGTGAACGACTGAGCGACCTTCCAGTACATGCACAAAAAACCGCCTTCTTTTAACAAACTGAGGTGATCGAAACTATGTTCTGAAGGCAGCCCTGTCTAAATAATGAGTTAATGCAGAAATGTCTTCAACTTTCTAGGAGTTGAGTGAAGGCTTTGTCTTATCAGTGTTATGTCGTAAAAGTTCCCAGGGTTCAGCCTTGAGATGAGATAAAAGAGATAAAAGAGATAATGCCTGAAGGCTATGAATAATGCACCTGGAATGTGTTCCTCAGGTACTGCTGACAGTGTTTCTTTCAGAAGAGGTGGGGGTGGTGGTGAGCTGTGTGGGGGGGGGGGGGGTAATCACATGTAAGAAGCAGGTGTGCTCTCACCTGCTCATCAGAAAACTGGTCCCCTCCAAAAGCCGCCACGCAGGGCTTGATCCCGCCTGTCCCCAGAGCGATGAGGATGAGGCCAGTCATTGAGAGGGCCCTGAGACACAGCACAAATGTTACCATCTGCCGTGCCCCAAACCTGTAGCATTACCCCATACCTACTGCCCCAAACCTGTAGCATTACCCCATACCTACTGCCCCAAACCTGTAGCATTACCCCATACCTACTGCATTACCCCATACCTACTGCCCCAAACCTGTAGCATTACCCCATACCTACTGAATTACCCAATACCTACTGCCCCAAACCTGTAGCATTACCCCATACCTACTGCATTACCCCATACCTACTGCCCCAAACCTGTAGCATTACCCCATACCTACTGCATTACCCCATACCTACTGCCCCAAACCTGTAGCATTACCCCATACCTACTGAATTACCCAATAACTACTGCCCAAAACCCGTAGCATTACCCCACACCTACTGCCCCAAACCCGTAGCATTACCCCATACCTACTGCATTACCCCATACCTGTAGCATTGCCCCAAACCTGCAGCATTACCCCATACCTGTAGCATTGCCCCAAACCTGCAGCATTGCCCCAAACCTGCAGCATTGCCCTGCACCTGCAGTATTGCCCTGTACCTGCAGCATTGCCCTGAACCTGCAGCATTGCCCTGTACCTGCAGCACGCCCACACCTGCAGCATTGCCTTGTACCTGCAGCATTGTCCCAAACCTGCTGCATTGCCCTGTACCTGCAGCATTGCCCTGCACCTACAGCATCGCCCTGCACCTGCAGCATCGCCCTGTACCTGCAGCATCGCCCTGTACCTGCAGCATTGCCCTGCACCTGCAGTATTGCCCTGCACCTACAGCATCGCCCTGTACCTGCAGCATTGCCCTGCACCTGCAGTATTGCCCTGCACCTACAGCATCGCCCTGCACCTGCAGCATCGCCCTGTACCTGCAGCATTGCCCTGCACCTGCAGTATTGCCCTTCACCTGCAGCATCGCCCTGTACCTGCAGCATGCCCACACCTGCAGCATTGCCCTGTACCTGCAGCATTGCCCTATACCTGCAGCATCACCCTGTACCTACAGCATTGCCCTGCACCTGCAGAATTGCCCTGTACCTGCAGCATTGCCCTGCACCTGCAGCATGCCCACACCTGCATGCACTCACACCTAAGATTTGTTAGGAAAAGTATTTTCCCTTTTGATAGGTTACAAATGTCAACATTGCACTTATGAGAAAATGCATTCCTACCCACAGATATTGGCAAGAGACCTTGCTGTCTCTTTCTCTATTTCCCTAAAGGCTTTAGTGACTGTCCAGACTCAGTCCAAGAAGCAAACTGATGCCCAGTGCAGATCAAATTTACTACAATAGAAAGTTTTCATTCAAAATAAAATAAATAGTAGAATGCTTCTTAGAGCGTTATATTTAGAATAAAGACTACAGAGTCCACATAGGTATACAGTGAACATATTAAATGACTATTCCCATGACAATGAGATGTGAGCCATTTAAAAGGATAAATCTCATCTATCTCTGGACACGCTGAATATTGTAAAGAAGAGCAGCCATCACTGGGTGCTCTAAGATTCAATATTTTACACTGGGCAAAATTTACTCTACCAACATTCTATAACTGTCACTTTGGGTGGTGACTTTCTGATCTGAACTGACTCTAATGGAAGGCGCATGCTCAGGGGAACTCACACATGGAAGGTCAGGCTGTCTGGAGTTCCATCTTGATCCTTGTCCGTGATGTCATGGATGGCGCTGATGGCCAGCACGGCCTGGCCGATGGTGTACACGATGGACAGGTAGACGATGGTCCTGCGGGGACAGGAGACTCAACGATCTGCCTGAGGGGAACACTGAGGGAGTCACAGGCGCCTCTAACGTTTTTTGGGGTGCGCTTGGCGGGTCACTCACTTGAACTTCCCCAGCCAGGAGTCGGCCACGATGGCCCCCATGATGGGCGTCAGGTAGCACAGGGCCACGAAGGTGTGGTAGATGGAGGTGGCCGTGTCGTCGTCCCAGCGGAGGAAGTACCTGAAGTACAGCACCAGCACGGCTGCAGGGAGAGGCGCATGGGTCAGCTTCCAAACATGCGCTCGCTTCCGCACGTCATTACCATTATTACCATTGCGGTTATGAGGATGATTTCGGCTATTCTTATGCTCCTTCTTCGTTTCCTCGTTGTTATTCTTATATTTACTTTTGTTCTTGTTCCTTTTGTTATTCTTGTCCCACTGCAAGGGTTTGGCAGCAAGGAAACAAATGTGCAATGTTCAGAACATGCGTTTGATTCCCACCGCCAGCTGACTGCCTTGCTATCCCATGTTTCACCCCACTGTACCCGAGGGACTGGCACACCCAAATATGCCCCCGTTACTCCCCTACCTCGCGACCGTTATTGTTCCGTGGTGTGATGCGCGCAGGCAGACTGTGCGCATCCGTACCTCGCATGCCATAGTAGGAGAACCTCTCGCAGAACTCGTTCACCACAATGAAGAATATGCTGATGGGGTATCCGCAGACCTCCTGAGATAGGGGAGAAAGGACTGTGAGACACTGCTGAGAGATGGTGACAGGACTGTGAGACACTACAGAGACATGGTGAGAGGAATGTGAGAAAAAGACCAACATAGGGAAGAGGACTGTGTGAGGGAGATTGAGACACAGGGAAGAGTTAGGACTGTGACTAAGGAATTAGACCGACCCTAAATATTATTTTGAGGCACTCAGAAGGAAGTATTTTCTGAAAAACCAACAACCAAGATAAAAACAACAAAGATAAAAATGATAAGAAATTTTAACTCTCCCACTATCAGTTTGCTTTCTGATAATCTCTTCAGCAGTACAACCAAAACAATCCAGGAAAAATTATATTAAATGAGAAATATAGTCACCCGCAATAAAACAAATTCAAGACTTCCTCATGACACTAAGAAATGGGAAACCAATAAAGTATAGCAGAGCAATCTTAGTCAATAAAGGATATCAGAGTAGACAATCAAGGATGCTTTTCTGAATAAAGACTTCATCAATAAAAAATATCATAAATGTCTTAAAAATACACCATATCTGAGCAGGGCAGATCACAGCAGAATGACATCACAAGGAACATTGATCCTGCTGTCCCGAATGATACATGCCTAAAGACAGATCTACAGCAAATGCTTTGAAAAATCAGGGTTAAAATGTACAAACTGGTTTTATATTTTTCTACTTATCTGTAATTCCTGCTGTGAAATGTGGAAATGTGCGATGGATGGTCATGATCTCTTACCTTTGACTTGGGCTTCTTCTTCTCCCTTTTCTCTAAGTCTGTGAAAAATAAAATCCACGACGGAGATCAAACAGCATGCAAACCCCTGCGAGCAGGTCTGAATGTCCCGCGGTAAGACACATCCCCTAAATGCAGCAGTAATTAAGCAAACCAATTAATTACATAGGTTTAATGTTTTTTTTTTAAACTAACAATATTGTAATCATTAAAAAACTGCACAAACGAGGTACACACCTGTGCACACAAGGCTGAAAAACACCTACACTCAGACCGGGGACTTGTTTAACCGAAGGTGATATGTAGTGTGTCCTGTGTGCAGCAGGCTAACACTAGGCTTGAGTTAAATGAAATTTACACTTGGAGTGGGAAGTGTAAAGTGTCCCAGAGGGGCCGGTGCTGGCTCTGACAGACAGGCATCCCCATGACTGACCTGTCATGATGGCGGTGTTTGGGTAGCAGCTCCTGATGTCTTCTCTCCTAAAAGGTCCTGCAGCAAAAGGAAAGATGGGCTAAGGGCAGCTCGACTTTAACGCCAGAGAGGCTGGCCTGGGTGTTTTTGTAACTTGCGTTCTGATTAGCTCCCGCTTCCTCCTCCCAGAATGCCGCGGGTGGACTGCGCCCGGGCTTTATGGCGCTGCGGCGTGTGCGAGAACACGAGGGGGCAGGACGACCATCAGCCAGGTGAGAGCAGGCACGCAGGCATGCAGGTGAGACCGTCTGAAGGCAGTCCTGGAAAGGTGGAGGGACAGAGGTGTCTCTCACAGACAGGATTGTGAGGAGCGCTGATTTTTCTGGTTGTTGTTTCACCTGTCACTTTAACTGGGGTCATTTTGGAGAGGTTGTTAGTATTATTTTTTGTTTTGGTGATTGCACACCCCGTGATGCTGACTCTGACATATTTGTGATGACACACAGTGTACTCTCATAACTGCTTATAATTGAAAAAAATGCAGGACAAACAAACACAAACTCCCTGCCAGAATTACATCCTGGAAGAAAGGCCCTGTCTGTGTGTGACTGTGGCCTGTGCTTAACCTATATTTGTCCTTAAATTTGACTTTCAAGTTGTTGCAAGCAAGCATGACAAACTGAGTTTGGCAGTTTAGTTTCAGTCATTGCTGAACTATGAAGAAAATTCTTGCTTTTAATTGTTAGTCAAAGTAATGCTCAAATTGAATAAATCCCAACTTGCATCTGTTCACAAAGTGGCTAATCCTGTCCAAGAGCGAGGTTGTGATAGGCCTGTACTCCATTGTCCTTCAGGGAGAACAATAAAGGCCCAAATCCAGCACTCAGAGTCATGTTTGCATGAATAAAATTGCATGTCAGCTAGCAAAGGAAATATAATCTTCTATCAAAATAGGCTGTGCAATAGCCTTACCATTCTCGTGTATTGTGGTATTTTGATTATTGTCTGTGCATAAAATATTCCAGGAAACTGGATTATTCCAGCAAAGTATAATCTGTGGCATTTCAAATGTGTGAAAGCATTCTGTCATATCAAGACTGAAATGATACTGAACCCCCCCCCCACGAAAAATAAAGGCACCACATTCAAGTGGACAAAAATAATTGCAATGATCAGTACTCTAAACTTCTATTCATTTGTCATTTTTGACAAAAAGGGAAATTAAGTCATGTAGTTCCACTTCTGTATTCGTAAGAGCAATGCTGATGTTCGCCACTCTTATCGTTTACTCTGGATAGGAGTGTCTGCTAAGTGGCTGTAATGTAACTCAATGTAACGCAGCCTCCACAGCCGATGCAGGGGAGTGCGGACCAGCACACACTCTCTGAAGCATGCGCTGGCAGCTGTTTCTTTTCACACCACAGCAAAGGAAGGCTCTTCATATGCGGCTTTAACAAGCAGACGGGTGCTGCGAGAGAGTGATGAGACACCGATCCCAGACTAATGAACCCTCCCTTTCCCCTGGGCAACACTACAGCCGGTTATGCGCCGCACGGTGACGCTAACGGTCACAGCCAGCTTTGACAGTTTAGTTTATTTACAGTGTAATCATTTAGCAGATGCTTTTAGCCAAAGTGACTTACAGAAGTGCACTTCACATGGTAAGCAAACACTATAAGAGCCAGGGCTAAGTACACTTACAGTACACTTACAGTCAGTTTAGTGGCACCAACAAGGTGCTTGCCTCAAGACTTACATGACAAAGGATGAGAATGTTTTTTTTTTTAAATATATATTTTTAATATATATATATATATATATATATATATATATATAAATAAATATATATAAATATATATATATATAGAAACAGTTACAATTTGAAGAGGTGGGTTTTGAGTGACTGACTGGGGAAGAATGGTCCTCCATTGGAGGGCAGAGCTGAGCCGGGGCTGTGAGCAGGGGCTTCTGGGACTTCAGATGGGTGGTAAAGCCAGCTGGCAGGAGGATTCTGAACCTAGGTCCGGTTGGATTATATGGTGTGGTCGTTGTCTGAAGACAGGAAGGGGGAGTACCTTTTGCAGCTTGGTATGCCAGTGTGAGAAATGTGAATTAAGATTGGGCACAGTTGGGATTTGATTTCATTTGCATTAGATCAGTGCCTCAACAGGATGAGCCACTCAGCAGCCGCATACTGACCACATTTACCAGATACGTAACGTGTACGAGCGAACATACAGCTAAGGCTTACTAACGGGAAAGGCCTGGCCTCTCGATGAGCATATAGCACCGTCTGTAATTATTTGGGCAGTAACACAATTTTTGTTGAATTGACTCTGTACTCCAGCACATTGGATTTGAAATAGAACAGTGAATGTGAGGTAAAAGTGCAGACTGTCACATTTAATGTGAGGGAATTTACATCCATATCAGGTGAACTATGTAGGAATTGCAGCCCTTTTTATCCATTGTCCCCTGACTTAACATTTAGCACTTTGACAAATTAATTTCAATTCAATGTGTTCAACAAAAATTGTGCCACTGTCCAAATACTTTTGGACTGCACTGCATATCAGAAGCCAACAGTCCAGACCTGCCAGATGCACAATAAAGCCAGATAAGGTTCACATGTAAAAAGTGCTGAATTCATCTTTTCAGACGCACGTGTCCATCGTTTTTATATGTGCAATAAAAGCTTTGTTATCATTACTGTTGCATTCCAAATGCTCCACAGGTGGGAGGCAGAGATGAGAAAACAAACCAGGAGAGAGAGCGAGACAGAGAGAGAAAGGGAGAGAGAGCAATAAGAGAGATGAAGACAGACAGAAAAGAAAGAGAAAGAACAGAAAGATAGATGTAGACACAGAGATACTGAGAGGCAGAAACAGAGAAACGAAGGGAGAAGACGTGAACCCGTTTCACTCACATGGCAAACATGGCCCCCCTGCTGTCCCCAAACGCATGTGCCACTGCCACTGGCACAAACAGGATTAAACCTGTTTACCGGCAGCAAAAATAGCTTTCGAGCACATCAGCACCCCTCTTTCAAACAACCCCCACCTCACCAGACAAACCCCCAGCACAGAGCATAATCACCTCATTCAATCATACACAACACACCCTCCCTGTCCCACCACACACCGAAGGTCAGAGTTCAGCTCCACTCTTAGGAACATAATCTACCAGGACATTTGAT
Source organism: Anguilla pacifica (assembly GCA_039654925.1). Lineage (NCBI taxonomy): Eukaryota > Metazoa > Chordata > Actinopteri > Anguilliformes > Anguillidae > Anguilla > Anguilla pacifica. Next base: position 12,704,757 of record CM077298.1, read on the forward strand.
CAATCAAATTTCACAATCAAACATTATAAATGCCTCATGAGTCATTATCAATCATAAATGAGCAGCTCGAGGCCAACACCATTTCCTTATGGGTGTTTTATCCCGATAATGAAGCCTCGTCACACATGATCGATTATGGATGGTTCTGGGAATCTTGTGATTAGCCTGTAATGATAAAAAAAAGATGGATGTGCTAATTCCAGTCCTAGCTTTGCCGATAGCAGTTTGGGTGAATCAGAGAGGAGGGCTATGTGCAAAAGACAGGACTGGACTTACTGTGGGCTGGCTTACAATGATACGTTACTGCAGACAGATGCTGTCATATTCTTACAAAGGTCCAGTAACACTCTTAAAGGATCACCTTTCACAAGACAGGAAAATAATACTCTTATAGTAGCACTTTACTCGAGAGAGAAGAACAGTGGCATCTCACTTGGAACAGGGGTAAATAACGCTCCTAAAGCAGCACTTTTACAGTGGCATCTTACCTGGGCCAGGTGCATCATGGGAGGCTCATGCAGGACCTAATGTTCCCACTTGATTCAATATTACAATGACCCAAAGGAACACATCACAGATGTGTGCTGAGATATTAATGAACTTTAATTCAAAGAGAAGCATTAGGGAACAGTTTACATTTAAATACAGCAGAACAGTGACTTTTCTGTTAAATAAAAATAAAAAAACCCTCACTTCCCAAATATAAAATGATTTCATTAACATTAAAATGGTAAAACGCTTCATGGTACAAATGAGTGTGGACCACCGCTGGATCTACACTTCCATGGCTTTGGCATAAAGGATCAATGTCATCTTTACAGTGTATGAACCCCAAAGCAAGACACCTTGCATAAGAGACAAATATTGCACTCCTCTTTTCTATGTACAAGAATAGTGGGACAGAGACTGGGTGCCGTGGCCGTTGGGAAAGCAAGCTCCAAGATCTCAACGTGTTCCATAAGACAGAAGACCAAAGCTACTTAAAATCTCTTTGAAATAAGATGCGTTCGTGTAGAAATATAATGTCTTAATTTACATAGGGACTGGGGCCAACACACAGTGAACACAGTGAAGAGGGTGCAGTGAACACTGTCCATTACGCACCAGGAGACGTGGACTGTTCCTGTCCAAAGGCGAGGTTTATCACACACCAGCATACTGTACATACAGAGGTACTGACAGTCCATAACCTGACCTACTGTAAATAATACGGAAAGACAACGAGAAAGAAAGGAATGGAAGAAAAAGAAAAGAAGAGGTCAGACAGAAGCAGAGAAATGACCTGGCTGAAGTTGTCCTCTTGCTTAAGGATCCCTATTGGATGTCTCCACAGGAAACAGCACAGAAAACCCCCACACTGCCACAGTGCAGGAGGGGACACATCACAACTGCCCCCACACTGCCACAGTGCAGGAGGGGACACGTCACAACTGCCCCCACACTACCACAGTGCAGGAGGGGACACGTCACAACTGCCCCCACACTACCACAGTGCAGGAGGGGACACGTCACAACTGCCCCCACACTACCACAGTGCAGGAGGGGACACGTCACAACTGCCCCCACACTACCCCAGTGCAGGAGGGGACACGTCACAACTGCCCCCACACTGCCACAGTGCAGGAGGGGACACGTCACAACTGCCCCCACACTGCCACAGTGCAGGAGGGGACACGTCACAACTGCCCCCACACTGCCACAGTGCAGGAGGGGACACGTCACAACTGCCCCCACACTACCCCAGTGCAGGAGGGGACACGTCACAACTGCCCCCACACTACCCCAGTGCAGGAGGGGACACGTCACAACTGCCCCCACACTGCCACAGTGCAGGAGGGGACACGTCACAACTGCCCCCACACTACCCCAGTGCAGGAGGGGACACGTCACAACTGCCCCCACACTACCCCAGTGCAGGAGGGGACACGTCACAACTGCCCCCACACTGCCACAGTGCAGGAGGGGACACGTCACAACTGCCCCCACACTACCCCAGTGCAGGAGGGGACACGTCACAACAGTTAAAATTTTTCTTGTCCTCAACCCCACAACCTATCCCACCCTACCCCACCCCAACTCACCTAAACTCATCTCATCTAATCCCACCTCAACGTTCCCTAACCCACTCCACCCCACTTCAACTTAACTCTCCCAACCCCACCTCAACTCTCCCTCTGCCCCATCCCACCTCAACGTTCCCTACCCCACCCCGCCCCACCTCAACGTTCCCTACCCCACCCCGCCCCACCTCAACGTTCCCTACTCCATCTCACCCCACTCAGTTTGTCCACATTTATGCTCCCATCCTCCTTTTCTCTTCCTGCCCAAACACCACTGCACTCACTCACCACAGACAGAGAGAGAGAGAGAGAGAGAGAGAGAGAGAGAGAGAGAAGGGAGATGGAAACACAGACTTGGCTGTTCTGTGAGACAGGAGGAGTTTCTGGGTAAATGCACAGTCTAGGGTCTAGGGCTTGTCCGTCTACGGTTTTGGCCTGCCACAGACAGGTTACCTGCTCCTGGGAATTAGAACAGGTGGGGTGAAGATGGGGGGGGGGCAGGTGAGTCCCATGGCAGCACTGACTGCCTCTCCCCACCCCCCCTCCCCTCTCCCTCTCAGAGACCGTGGAAGTGGTAGGTCAAAGTTCAGGGGTCAGAGTTGAATTCAGACCACAGAGGTGGAGCTGGGGATGCCCTGTATGGTGGTGCTGGTGGGGGTGCCACTGATGGCGTTGAAGATGTGCAGAGAGTCCGGCAGGACGTTCTTCAGGCCATCTTCCACTGTGCAGATCTGGGAGAGACGGAGACAGAGTCTGGGATATTGTACTGTGATTGCATGCAATATATATACAGATTGGCCAGTAAAGCAAATAGCAAAAAAAGAAGGAAGGAGGAGAGACAGAGAGAGAGCAAGATGAGAACAGAAAGAGGGAGAGAGACAGAGAGAGAGAGAGAGAGAGAGAAAGAGAGAGAAACTACAATCCATGAAACTACAACACCACCAAGGCGGGAACCTGACACCAAGGGCGGGCCAACAGAGGAGTAAGGGGCAGAGATCTTATATTGTTTTCTGGGCAAATCTTAAAAAAACACACATTACCATCCCATCTGCTTACGTCAGCATGAGGAGAACGAGGAGGAGAAATAAAGGGTTATTTTTCGTGTTACTCTAATAAGCCCTGGTCTCTTTGCTGAACACGACCAGCAGAACGTTTCACTGTGCTCATCCCGCCATGATGGCGGGGTTAGGCTGTGTCCTACCGGCTCATGCATGATGACGGACAGCTCTCTGGCCAGGTCTCTGTAGCTGGCCTTCATCTCGTCATGGTACTCCTGCTGGTCCTCTTTAATCAGGCGCTCATTGATGCTCAGCCCTTGCCCGCAGGCGTCCACAAATTGCCTGAACAGAATCCGGACCGACACATCTCAGTAACGCTCAGTGGCATGATTTTTCTGTGGTTTTTTTTCTTTTACTGTAGCTTTTGCTGTAGTGTGTTTGTGCATTGAGAGAAATTGGGATTGTGAAAACATAAAGGTTGCAGTTTGCAAACCCAGGTTAAGTGTAGCCACTGAAAAATGCCTGTTAGATTTAGCAACATATCTAGTAAATATAAACATTTTGAAGGGACTATGTGTGTAAAGTATACGCCAAGCAAATTCCTGGCTAAGCTGAAAAATGATATTAAATATGAGTAAATAATGATATTCTTAGATGTTCAGGGGCTCACCTGAACACCTCCTTCAGCTGTTTGACTTTGTTGTCGGGATACTTCTTGGTGCTGCCATCGTCCAGGAAGGCCCTGGCGTACGCGAGGGGTCCAGCGTTGACCTGTTAGGCAGGACAGCAGCACAGGTACCCCCCGTTACAGCCCCTCAGGAATCACACAGAGGGGCAATACCGATAGGCTTGGGGGGGTGGGGGGGGGGTGGGGAACAGCACAGGCTGTGTGTAAATGTGAGTATGGGTTTGTTTCTGTGCACGTGTGCCTCTGTATGTGTGTGAAAGTGTATGTGTAGGTGCGAATGAGTACGTGTGTGTGTGTGTGTATATGTGTTCATGTGTGTATGCATGATATGGTGTGTGTGTATGATACATTGTGTGTGTGTGTGTGTGCACGTGTGTGTGCGTGTTAGAGCGTTTTTCAGCGGAGGAGAGTGTGCTGATGCGTGTGTGTGTGCGTGTGGGTGTACACGCGCGTACCTGCACGCTGATGCTGCCCTGCAGTTTGAGCTGCAGGCGGATCATGTCCACCTCGCTGGCGGAGCAGAGCTCCCGCAGCTCGCCCACCTTCCTGTTCATCTCATCGATGGCCACCTCGATGGGGTTCAGATCCGCATGGTGCTGGTACATCACCGCGATGCGCTTCTTCACGTACGGGAAGCAGTGAGTGGCTGAGACACACACACAAGCGCGTGTGAACACACAAGTACACACCCAGATGTGCACGTGCACACGCACACACAAACATGTGCACACACACACGCACACACTCACACGCGCACACGCACTCATACACAAACACAAACATACAAAGAGTGGTCTGGCCTCAGACCCAATCGTATATGTATTTATCCAATTAACACCACACACAGTAAGAGTGGAACTGGCCAGCGGGTGAACCCAGGCTGAACCCAGGCTGAACCCAGGCTAAACCCAGGCTAAGCCCAGGCTGAACCTAGGCTGAACCTAGACTGAACCCAGGCTAAACCCAGGCTAAACCCAGGCAGGCAGAACATGGTGAGGGGGGCAGTTTCTGTGGGCCCCGCCCTCTTGCCCTCTGTAGTCCCAGGAGGTTTTATCAGGCAGCAGAGATAACTGCTGCACTTTGGATCTTTCCGATCATATAATGATAAGCAGCTGCAAGGCACTTGATTACAAAAGTCATCCCCTAATCTCTCATTATATAATTATATAATATTTATATATGTATATTATACACACACACACACACACACACATACATACATACATACATACGTACACATATATATATACATAAACCAATACACGTACAGTACATACACTGTAATGTATTATCACATCACACATTTATCAGGCAGCTTCTTATAGCTGATATTACCATTGATTGAGCAAGGTGCGATGACAAGGCAATTAGAATGTTCATCGTATCATCTCCCATTCCCTTAAGAGGAGTGTGAGATTTGTTTTTTTTTTGTATTGAGAGAAAAAGGTTATCGCCAGTCCAAAACAGGTGGAAACACAATGCATCGTCTCTGACACGATTGGTAGGAAAACCGTGGTTTTTTGACCCAGGCAGCCTCTCGTTGTTTGAGTCTACGATTAAGCTGGCTCCACCTGTTATGGGGTCTATGAAAGGTCACCACTGAGAGGACCTGTTGCTAGGAGGATTCAAACAAAGATTCTGCTGACTAGATAGACCCTCCACAAACAAACTGCACTTGGCACGGTGGTAAAGGCCAATGCCTTCATCAGCATACAGAATAACTGCTAAAAAACGTGCTGCAGATGGATCCTCTTCTGGGAGAGCCACCTTCAGAAGGCCTTACTCACCTGTCACTAGACCCTCACTAGCCTGTAGGGCACAAGGACACCAGTAGTCACTATGCTGGAAGTACAAGAATACTAGGTGGAGATACATGGATACAAGTATTCACTAGGCTGGGGACACAGGGATGCTTGTGGTAACTAGCTTTAGGCCACAATGACATCAGTGGTCACTAACCTGAAAGTAAAAAAAAAACCTGGTGGTAACTAGCCTGGGGGATGGTGATGCTAGTGGTCACTATGGTGGCGGAAACAAGGACACTAGTGGTCACCACGCTGGGGGAAACAGTGACACCTACTGGTCAGGATGGTGCGACGCTTGCACTGCTCCTCCACCCCACCCTGCTTCTTGCCGGACACGGTGAAGGGCGTCTCGAACACGAAGCGGCGGATGTTGTGGCTCCTCTCAAAGTCGGTCTTCCTGTCGGCCAGCTCCTTCTCCTCCAGAAACGGGGTCACGTGGGTCACTTGGATGTAGGCGTACTTGGAATCCAGGTCTTTGGGGTTCACCTGCATAGAGCATTTTCGCAGTTGTTTTGCTGACCTTTGTTGATTTTGCCATAAGTTTATCATGGCATCACAATGTGTGCCAAACATGGGAAATGCCAAAAAGCTTGTATTCGATATCATATTTAATTACTCTGTTGTTGTGCTGCTCATAAGGAAATACAGCTAGCAGTGATGGCTCAGATAGAGAACACTCGGATAAGGATAAGAGCTTTGCTTCTGGAATGGATCTCCTTCCAATGAAACACGAGGTAACAAGAAAAGAAGGCTGAAAACCCATTGGCTGTTACTAATGTGAGAATGAACATTCAACTGAAAACAGTTTGGTGAGCCAGCTATCATGGCCCTGGAGATTAGTAGCGGGGTTATCTCAGAAACACTAAATGATGAGCTTCTTCAGACTAATTATTAAACGTGACATGTCTGGACAAAAAAAAACAATATTAAGATTAGATATTATCATTCTATCTTGAATGGTTTCTCCCCCCTCTCTTCTCCCCAGTTCGGGAGGCGCAGGCAGGTTCACGCTGCTGTCGATGTGGAGGAGTGCAGAAAAGCATGCTCTCCCTGTGAAGCGCGTGAGGTCAGCTGCCGCTTCTTATCACTCTACAGCTCACAAGGCAGGCTTGCACACATGAGTCGTAGGAAGACCCTTCGTGTGCAGTTCAGCGAATGAATTCGCAGGCACTCGATTGATCAGCAGGAGTGTGCTAGTGTGAGACACTGTCACCCCAGTGAACCGCAGTGAACCGACTGTGCATCCCTCTGCAGAGCTGCAGCCACAGATTGGCACTGGCACGGCCTGGATTTGATACCAGATACTAGAACAGGGCCTTAACAGGATGAGCCACCTAGCAGCCCCTTAAAATATACGTCACAATAGCAAGAAGAAGCAGGATGAGAATATTAGCATTGTGATTATTATTTATTATTATTTTTATGCTGATAAGATAAGATGTACACATTGCCCTGGTAGGCAGACCCAGGTAGACTCGTACCTTTCCTGAGTCCTGGATCATCTTCACGTTCTCGGGCCCAAATTTGTCAGAGTACAGCTTGAGCAGCCTCTGGGAGATTTCTGAGAGAGGGGTGAATTTGGGCTCTTTGTAGATGTACTCTTTACCATCCTCATCCTCAAAGTACCCCTGTGAGGAAGGCAGGAACACTGTGAGCTCATTCAGATATAAAAATTGCAACGTTTATGGCACACCAACACATGTTGTTTATGAAGGAGCTTCTTAGTGATGCATTTATTAGCCACTGAAAATAAATGCTTACGCCACACTAAGGATATTGAGAAAGTGACAACTGTGTTAGTTCCTCACTTAGCCTCTGATATGCAGTAACGGCACTCCATACTTCACAGCAAGATACAGAAACAGTATGTGTGTTAATGATCTCTAATTAACACCAAAACGATGACGATGAAACAAGACTAAGAAACACCTCTGAAAATCTGTTGTGGAAAAAAAGCTAAATCAAAGACACACTCATGAACACACACATACACAAACACACACACACAAAAAATATCAACCACAAAACACAAGGAAGAAAACATTAAAGGAGGGACTGCAAATGAAACACTGAAATTATTAAAGGATCTGACGAGGGAGAACAGTGCTCGAAGCGGTAACAGGTAATAAACTATGATTGAAAATTGTTTATTTTAATAATTTTATTTTTTAAATGCACAATTTCAAATAATACTTCCATACACTCGAACCCCCCATAAATTACACCCTTAGGTCTGGTATAAATGGACTACAGGTGATTAGGTGTGAATGGACTACAGGTGTTTTGTTTTGTTCAATCTCTTTCAAGCATATTCAGATCAAAAGGAAAAATAAATCCATCCTTGCAAGTCCATCCTTGTTTCAAATTGTGAGTGAACACTACAGTGAATGAGCACATGGGGGGGGGGGGGGGGGTGACTAATGGTGGAGCTACCACTGGATATGAAATAATTCAGTTAATAGAATTTGTCATTGACTCTGTCAACCAATCAAAAGACTTCATGCAGCAAACCACTAGAACTGGTTTAAATCAGTGAGTCACTGACAGTTCGCAATAGCTCCACCAATTAGGAGCTTTGAAACAATTCAAGTCAACCATGTAAAACAATGGCCAACAGACACCTTGATTTAACTGAAAGGCTAGACTAGTGAAATGCATGGACTGGGGTAGGGACAAGGGATTAATGGTCAGGACATTTACAGTAAGTCTGACAACAGTGAGGAGAAAAGATTAAACCCACGAGGTCTAATGCAGCATGTTTACTGCAATAATAATTTACCTCTGTATCGCTCTCACTGTCAGTAAACTGGTACTGCTACAGCGCCATAAACAATAAAAAACAAACAAGATTATACAAAAAAACAAAAATGAAAGTTATTCCAAATACACCCAGAAAGTACAAACCCAACAGGAGATAAGTGAGCCTCAGACGCTCAATGAGGACAACTCTGAAAACAAACCAAGGGAGCGTGTTTGGGTGGACATAACATGCACTGCGTGGGCCTAAATGCAACTGAAATGCACTGTGCTGTGTGGAGGGGGACCGTGTGTCCAACCAAACACCTTCTCTTGGTTTCAATTCCAAATGACTCTTGTATTTTAGAGAGCATACAAACACCGTTATTGTTATATGCACATTAGACACGCACTATTAAATGGCAGCAGTGTGGTTACATGTGAGCGGATATCTTGAGCGATCTATTCATTATGCTGATTAAAAGCAATAAGCCATGTCACACAGAGCCTTCAGAGACAAAGTTCAGTTCACTTTTTTTTAAGATTCTTAAAATGGGCCACAGACAAAACAAAACCACCATGTCAAACGAAGGTGCAGACGAGACTTGGACACGCGTGAAGGCAGACAGATGAGGCTTTCACAGTAACGCCAGAGAGGCACACTCAGACGCCGCATTTTAATTCTCATATTCAGCCGCATGCGTTGCTGCTGCACAGGAGCAATGCACAGGTGAAGCTGCAGAGGACCGTGAGAACAAACACAGACTGCCTGTGTGGAGAGGGTGCAGTGAGAGTGAGAAGCACGAGAACACACAGCACTCTAAGCGGTAATCTCCAGAGGAGACAGAGCACAACCTGCAGCCGAACTTACCGCTGCCTATAAGACAGACAAGAAAAGAAGCAGAGAGATTTGATTAAAATGAATCATACAACTGGGAGTGGGGGGTGAGAAAGGGGAAGGGGGGATTCATGCTTTTAATAAAAACGATTTCTGCTGCATTCATGCTCAACAGAAAGCCCTTGAATACACAAAAGGAAAAGGCAAACTCTCCCCTACAGGAGAGCTTCGGTTTGGGCGTGGCATTTGAGAAAAAGCAGAAAGGCAGTGAAGTTCCTATCTGAGAGAAGAGCTTCACATGTTCACTGGCACTTCAGTATGACTGGTGAACAGAGTGATACAGGAGAGAGAACACCGGGGAGCTTAGACTCGAGTAAAGACGGGGGTCCAATGTTACCATTTCTCGTCTGCGGAACACTTTGGACCGAAACACTAAACGTGGCCCCAGCAGGCCACCGTTCCTAGCCTCACCTGGCCGAAGAACGCCACTCTGAAGTACGTTCCCAGAAGCCTCTTCCCCGTGTGCATGACCTCGGTGACCTTGCTGTAGGCGCGGTGCAGCGTGTCGTACAGGTGGGCCAGTTTCTACACAACACAAGCAGCGGGAGAAAGGCGCTTAGGCCACTGCACAGGTACCCCAGCATTTCAGTGGTGTTGGGCTTTGTTTGGTCCTCATCTTTTCAGCGGGGTCATCTGGTGCTCATTACACTCAAACATTATTTTTTCAGGTGTTGCTGTACTGGTGTTACCCATGAGCATTCATGGGTTTTGGAAATACAGTTTACTGTAGTTTAAAAACAAAAGATACATTAGGAAAAACCACGAGGTATATATGAAACGAAACGAATTAGACAAGACAAAAGTTACATGAGGTAAATCTAAACGAATATTTTTGAATTGAGCCACCAATAAAACACATAAGAATGAGTTCTGCATGCGTGAACAGAAGAGCGGGTTCTGTTAAGAGAGCCATGCGGGTCTGTGAGCACGCTCATACTCTGTGTGAACAGAGGGACGTGTGGTGCGGACAGAACCTTGTTCTGTGTGAACAGAGGGACGTGTGGTGCGGACAGAACCTTGTTCTGTGTGAACAGAGGGACGTGTGGTGCGGACAGAACCTTGTTCTGTGTGAACAGAGGGACGCGTGGTACGGACAGAACCTTGTTCTCTGTGAACAGAGGGACGTGTGGTGCGGACAGAACCTTGTTCTGTGTGAACAGCGGGACGTGCAGTGCGGACAGAACCTTGTTCTGTGTGAACAGAGGGACGTGTGGTGCGGACAGAACCTTGTTCTCTGTGAACAGAGGGACGTGTGGTGCGGACAGAACCTTGTTCTGTGTGAACAGCGGGACGTGCAGTGCGGACAGAACCTTGTTCTGTGTGAACAGAGGGACGTGTGGTGCGGGCAGAACCTTGTTCTGTGTGAACAGAGGGACGTGTGGTGCGGACAGAACCTTGTTCTGTGTGAACAGAGGGACGTGTGGTGCGGACAGAACCTTGTTCTGTGTGAACAGAGGGACGTGTGGTGTGGACAGAACCTTGTTCTGTGTGAACAGAGGGACGTGCGGTGCGGACAGAACGGACGGGGGAGCACCTCAAAGTCGCGGCGTTTCTCGTAAACGGGGATGATCAGCTTGTAGACGTCCGAGATGAGCTCGTAGCGCTCGGCCTTCCACAGCCCGTCCGCACACTCCTCCAGCAGCTCGATCAGCACATCCTGTGTACACAAACACTGCTGCTACTCGCGGTGGCCAACAAGGAGGCACTCCTCCAAACATATATAGCGCCACACTATCAAAGTGTCAATAATCAATATCCTACATGCAAGTAACTTAAAAAAAAACAAAAAAAAAACTGATCACCAGGCTTGAAATATTGTGTAAAAGGTAAGATGAGCCTAAAATGGTTTATCCAAATTAAAACAAAAGGACTCTGGTTACACTGGACAGAGGGCTCACAGTCCCTAATAGGGAAATAGGTAGTTCATTTTTTTCATTTATATTTTGAGTGATTCTACATGTCAGCATGAAGAGCATCGCCCTGACATCAGGTGCACAAGCTCAGCCGGACCAGACATAAAAAGCACATCTGTGCCCACATCAAAAACAGAGCAAAAACCATTGACATGAAGTACCACTGGTTATTAATTTACTTAAAAGCTAAAGGAAATGGCTGAGAGATTCGGAAACAGAATGAGCGCTGCTGAAGCCACTCTGAGGTGCAGTTCTGATGTGGGAGGGACAGCTCAAACGCAGGCTCGCCGTGGCTAAGCAGCGCCTTCATTAGGGATCAGGCGAGAGGATGAGCACACGGTAATCACCCTGCTGGTGTTTACTCTGAGAGATAATTACAGCTTCTCTCCACTAACAGCCTTTCCCCCCCCCCCGCTCTACCTGAGAGGAAATGGGCCAGCACGTGTCATAAGATAAAAGCGCAGGAAGGTGTACGCAGAGGAGGGTTTCCGGAACAATCCCGGAGTGGACGTGCTGTGGGGGCCTGTGAGGTGCACTCCTGGTCGGACAGCGTGGAAACGGAGTGCATCTCCTGATTAAGGTCTTGGAAAGCATCTACTCGGTTATCTGCATGAAAAGTGCATATTCTGCAGTAGGGCTGGGCTTGCACTACACGGCACACTCAGAGTGCAATTGATACTCCGCACGGGGAGATAAGCCGGCGCTGAGAACGCACTTTATAGCATCAAAAGTCATAATCGCAAAAGCAGAGGCGGTGGTTTTGATGTGGGTTCACACCGTGGCCCAAGAAACGACTACCATTCCTGCAAAATATACTGGGCGGTTGTGAAACATTAAAGGCTCGCCAAAACTAACTTGCCACCACTAGCTTGCTATTTTTATTTCACTTTACAGGTTTTATAGGTGATATTGACCAAATTAAATGAAGCATAAAAAAGAAAAATGCATAAATCAGCAATCTGGTGTGGGGTAATCTATACCTGGCTTTCATCCAGAGCTCCAGAGGAACAGTAGAGGCTGCTCTGTCATTCTCTCTGGTTAGGACTGTACATTCAGTCCTAACCAGAGAGAATGACAGAGCAGCCTCTACTGTTCCTGTAGACACGCCTTAGATGTCCTGAACATGCCTTTCCATCACCGGACCATAGATATCTACCTTTCTTAGAGTGCTTACCTATGTAATATTCCTTTCTGGTAACCTCCCCTTTTCAGGTCACAAGGTGGGTCGCACAGCTGAGGGCAACCCCCACCTTTTCTGCCCCCGACTCCCCCTCGCCCCCGCAAGTGCACTTTAACGCCCACCTCGTTAAAGTGCACGTCCTGCATGCCCACGTCCTCCATCATGGCTGCCTCCTCGTCGATGTTGGGAGTGATCACCCGGAAAGCCGAGCAGCCCTGTTTGAACATGGCTGAGACACACACAGGAGAAGGTCACCCCACACAATTAAAACAACTATCTAAGGGAGGACGTTCAGGGAAAAGGGTTATCAGTGCATTAATGTGCATATTAAATATAACGTGTGACACTGGCTGAACTGGATTGGCCTAGCAGTGCACTGATGCGTATGAAAACACACTGTTGTTGGTATTCTTGCTTGATAATGCCTGAAAATGTGGAAACACACATTCACTTTCATATTACACTTAAGACATTACAGTCTCAGAACCAACAACAACAAAAAAATCTATGCAACAAATAAGAGTCTGCTTTTTATCTAGACTTGCAAAAACCAGAAAGCAAATTATGGTCTAGATTCAGCCTAGCTGCAGCATGTCTTGTATACTAACACGTGGGATTTCCCAGCTGAACTGATGAACAAGCAAACTTTTATGCTAATATTTGAAAAATACATCAAACATCAAACCTTGTTTTCTGCAAAACCTAATACTGTCCACCAAACCAGGACTTTGGCCTTAAGACTGTAATCGATTGGATAATTGGGTTTAACTTTCATGCAGGAACACTGATTTTTCAGTCAGTCAATCTGAGCCACTACATAATCCCACGCCCCCCAGCTCTCCCCACTCACTGGGCTGTGGCCATGGCCATGAGAGGAACCCTGCACCATAAACTGCCTGATTGCCAAATAATGGCTGCAAAAATGCCCCTGATATCTACAAGAACTACAAAACATCTTATCAGAGGACTGTAGGGCACACCTTTGAACCCCACGCAAAGACAACATCACGAGACAGTTCATCTGCCAAAGTGGCAAAACATCCAAACATCACTGCTATTAATCCCTCTTTTGCCTCATATACTAGGCCTATGCAGAACACCTGAGAATTTGGCCTGTTCCAGCAAACTAGGAGTGCACAGACCATGTGCAGTGGATTCAGAATTTCTTTTAAGATACATATTTCAGGCTAAACACAACCTGATAATAATCATGATCATTGTGATCTACCTTTCTATGATATCTGTAACATCATATTTTAAAGCATACTATTCTGTTTAAAACAGACTGAAATTATTTCTCAAACAACTTTACAGTATATTTACAGGTCATACCAGCAGTGGTTTGATGGAAGAGAAAAGCCCAAAGTGTATGATTATTTTAAAGGTTAAATATACTTGAAAAAGTGTCGTAGACTTGTTGAATATAAACATACCATTAAAATGGCTGATTGCAAACAGACCAGCACAGAAGTGTGACTACAGGACAGTATATGAAGGGGACTAGTTTGTGAACAGAGGCACAGAGACTCTGGCGCCCCCCTGTGGTGTAAAGCCGCAGGTTGAAGCGCACCTTTTCGCCGCAGGTATTCTGCCACCAGAGCTGCCACATGCACGTAGCACATTCCTGCCTGCGGAGGACATGGAGAAACGCATGTCAATCAAATATATTACAAGCTACCTGAGGAACACCTTCAGTCAAACACCACCCACTGGCTCTCCCCTACCACACTGACACATGCCAAGCTGTTCTTTATTAACTAGAACCCATTTCAATCCACAAATTTACATCTTACATTTACATTCAGCCATATGACAGATGCTCTAATCCACAGAGACTGATGCACTCAGACAAAAAAGGACAGTCTATGAGCAGCATTGCCAAAAATAAAAATCTCAGTCAGAAGTAAATGTCAATACACAAATTTACATCCTCGCACTTCCTCTCGTAGGCACAAGAGGAAGTGCGAGGATACTGTGCTATAAGTCACAAGGTCACTTGGAAATACCCAAGTTGTTTTTGCAAGCCTGACTTGCAAGATTGGATTCAGTTCAAAATCAATACAGTTAAGGCAGGAAATGAATTTAAGGTCAATTACTGTGGTGGTAAAAGAGGCAGGCTGTGTCAGTGCTAGCTGTAAGCCTGTGTAATGACGCTCGGTACAGGCTGTGTCAGTGCTAGCTGTAAGCCTGTGTAATGGCACTCGGTACAGGCTGTGTCAGTGCTAGCTGTAAGCCTGTGTAATGGCACTCGGTACAGGCTGTGTCAGTGCTAGCTGTAAGCCTGCATAATGACGCTCGGTACAGGCTGTGTCAGTGCTAGCTGTAAGCCTGCATAATGACGCTCGGTACAGGCTGTGTCAGTGCTAGCTGTAAGCCTGTGTGATGGCACTCGGTACAGGCTGTGTCAGTGCTAGCTGTAAGCCTGCATAATGACGCTCGGTACAGGCTGTGTCAGTGCTAGCTGTAAGCCTGCGTAATGGCACTCGGTACAGGCTGTGTCAGTGCTAGCTGTAAGCCTGTGTGATGGCACTCGGTACAGGCTGTGTCAGTGCTAGCTGTAAGCCTGTGTGATGGCACTCGGTACAGGCTGTGTCAGTGCTAGCTGTAAGCCTGTGTGATGGCACTCGGTACAGGCTGTGTCAGTGCTAGCTGTAAGCCTGCATAATGACGCTCGGTACAGGCTGTGTCAGTGCTAGCTGTAAGCCTGTGTGATGGCACTCGGTACAGGCTGTGTCAGTGCTAGCTGTAAGCCTGCGTAATGGCACTCGGTACAGGCTGTGTCAGTGCTAGCTGTAAGCCTGTGTGATGGCACTCGGTACAGGCTGTGTCAGTGCTAGCTGTAAGCCTGTGTAATGACGCTCGGTACGGGCTGTGTCAGTGCTAGCTGTAAGCCTGTGTAATTGCACTCGGTACAGGCTGTGTCAGTGCTAGCTGTAAGCCTGTGTAATGACGCTCGGTACAGGCTGTGTCAGTGCTAGCTGTAAGCCTGTGTAATGACGCTCGGTACAGGCTGTGTCAGTGCTAGCTGTAAGCCTGCATAATGACGCTCGGTACAGGCTGTGTCAGTGCTAGCTGTAAGCCTGTGTAATTGCACTCGGTACAGGCTGTGTCAGTGCTAGCTGTAAGCCTGCGTAATGGCACTCGGTACAGGCTGTGTCAGTGCTAACTGTAAGCCTGTGTAATGACGCTCGGTACAGGCTGTGTCAGTGCTAGCTGTAAGCCTGTGTAATGGCACTCGGTATGGGCTGTGTCAGTGCTCGCTGTAAGCCTGTGTAATGACGCTCGGTATAGGCTGTGTCAGTGCTAGCTGTAAGCCTGTGTAATGACGCTCGGTACAGGCTGTGTCAGTGCTAGCTGTAAGCCTGTGTAATGGCACTCGGTACAGGCTGTGTCAGTGCTAGCTGTAAGCCTGTGTAATGACGCTCGGTACAGGCTGTGTCAGTGCTAGCTGTAAGCCTGTGTAATGGCACTCGGTACAGGCTGTGTCAGTGCTAGCTGTAAGCCTGTGTAATGGCACTCGGTACAGGCTGTGTCAGTGCTAGCTGTAAGCCTGCGTAATGGCACTCGGTACAGGCTGTGTCAGTGCTAGCTGTAAGCCTGTGTAATGGCACTCGGTATAGGCTGTGTCAGTGCTAGCTGTAAGCCTGTGTAATGACGCTCGGTACAGGCTGTGTCAGTGCTAGCTGTAAGCCTGTGTAATGGCACTCGGTACAGGCTGTGTCAGTGCTAGCTGTAAGCCTGTGTAATGGCACTCGGTACAGGCTGTGTCAGTGCTAGCTGTAAGCCTGTGTAATGACGCTCGGTACAGGCTGTGTCAGTGCTAGCTGTAAGCCTGTGTAATGGCACTCGGTACAGGCTGTGTCAGTGCTAGCTGTAAGCCTGCGTAATGGCACTCGGTACAGGCTGTGATGCAGATACCTCGGACAGGTCCCCGTTCTTGACGTGGATGCGGGCCATGCTGTCCAGCCAGGTCTTGCGCAGCTCGGGGGTGCTGGCGTAGGACTTGGCCAGGCTGTACTGCAGGTCCACCAGCATCTCGGGGTCCCGCTCGTGCTCCTTCATCTGCTCGGTGGCCATCAGCACCGTGCGGATGCGCTTGGTCAGGTCCTTCACGTCCGAGGGGAACGCCGTGTTCTGGAGGGGGGAGGGGGGGGGGCAGGGGGGGGCGAAGCGGGCACACGATGTTTGACTGCAGCCAGCAGAAATGTTTTGAAGCAGGGGAAACCTCCACACCCAGGAATTTCCACACATGACTGAAATTTTGAGAACTGAGGTTCTGCATGCTACATCCTGCACCAGAATTCTCTATTAAATATTTGTGCACTAACATTAGCTTTAGCAGCACCCGTTTTTAAACTCATCAGGCAGAGAAAAGCAGTTTTAGAGGCCATGGCAGTAAATACACTGCTTCACATACAAACGGGGCAAATGCCATAGGCTCAACAGTGCATTAATGTTCATTAAAAATTTACACCGTGTTAGCCTTGCAGTATAAGGAAATTAGCATAATGCACTGGCTTAGAAATGTAGTGCTGTACATATAAATGGAAACAGCAGAGTTCCATTGCAAATGTCCAGTTTCATACATGCCTCAAGTCTGTGTAGAAACAAGATGATGCCTCACACAGTGGCTTTTTAACTGCTTGAGCTCTCTATGGTTATCGTAGAGGATGCCAGCGGTCAGCGTGCCCACCTTGATGGTCTTGTCACTGTTTGCGCAGGTGTTGATGATGGAGAGAGACTGCTGGAAGCGGGTTCCGCCGATTCCGATGACATCAGCGATCAGCTGACTGACAGCGATCACCACCTGGAGAAAGGGGGCGGAGACTTCAGGGAAATTTGGGCGCAGGGCCACCCTGAGTGATGGGAATATTCATCACTGCGGGTGAGCTGTGAAGCTGTGGCTTTAAATCCATCCAGTGCACAAGGGAGAGGGCAATGAGGTCACTTCTTTCAAGACTCTCACCTAAACTTGACATATAATAATACATTTAAAATAAAATATAATAATGATAATAGTGATAATAATAATTATAACAATAATAATAATGATGATGATGATGATGATAATGATAATCTTTTAACCCTTTTTTCTTTTCATTTCCATTATAAATGTTCTGAAACAGGAATGAAATATGCTTCATAAAGATTATTATTATTATTATTATTATTATTATTATTATTATTATTATAAGAGCGGTGCAGAGTCCCCTGACCTGCAGGTGTGTCCGCACAAAGGACTTGCGCCCTGTGTAGTCGAAGTTGCTCTTCATGAGGAAGTAGAGCAGGTGGGCGGCGTCGCTGCGGATGGAGCTCAGCTTGGAGTTACAGCATTTCAGGATCTCATAGCAGAACGAGGCACACATGTCTGCACGCCCCTCGAAAAACGTGCAGGGGAACTGAGAGAGGGAGGGAGGGCAGGAGGAGAGGGTGAGGGAGAGGGAGAAAGAGGGAGAGGGTGAGAGGGTGACAGAGGGGGAGAGAGAAAGAGAGGGAGAAAGACAGAGAGAGATGGGGGAGAGGGGGAGAGAGACAGAGAGAAAGAGAGAGGGTGGGAGAGGGACATACATACATCTGTTTAAGGATTTGTCATATACTGTAATGTAATTGTTGTGTTTTTCAAATGAAGTTGCGTGTGACTGCTTTGGTATGCAGTGCCAGTTAAAGTGAACGGGGAGATAAAGAATAGAGAGAGAGCACTGCAAAATTATACAGAGACGTTAAACTGGTTAACTTAACTAGGTTAAATCTCTCAAGGATCTGAGCATCAAGAGACTAAACTGCACTTTAGGTTAAATTGGGCTGATTTCCTCTGCGTGACCCAGACGATCTTTACCTTGTAGATGAAGGTGCGCAGAGAGGTGAAGACCTGCTTGAGGGCAGCCTCTGATTGGTTGATCCTCAGGAAGCACAGGTGGACTGCGAACACCTTCTTCATCAGGGGGTTGTGACCGTAGTCGGCGCACAGCTGCGTCTGAGGACACACAGCATCACGTGAGAACCTTCCGGAGAGCGGGGCCCCCAAACTCCCAAATTAGACAGAACAGAGTCACTAGGGTGAGAGGGTAGATATTTCCCAACTGAACACAATAGCCTTCCATCCAGACAGAGGTGTGGTCCCCATTAAACACAATGATCCAAACACACACGTCTTAAGGGAAGTGTGCAAACAGGTATTAATGGCAGTGATAGGTCAGGTGAGAGTGCACACAGGTATTAATGGCAGTGATAGCTCAGGTGAGTGTGCACACAGGTATTAATGGCAGTGATAGCTCAGGTGAGTGTGCACACAGGTATTAATGGCAGTGATAGCTCAGGTGAGTGTGCACACAGATATTAATGGCAGTGATAGCTCAGGTGAGTGTGCGCACAGGTATTAATGGCAGTGATAGCTCAGGTGAGTGTGCACACAGGTATTAATGGCAGTGATAGCTCAGGTGAGTGTGCACACAGGTATTAATGGCAGTGATAGCTCAGGTGAGTGTGCACACAGATATTAATGGCAGTGATAGCTCAGGTGAGTGTGCGCACAGGTATTAATGGCAGTGATAGCTCAGGTGAGTGTGCACACAGGTATTAATGGCAGTGATAGCTCAGGTGAGTGTGCACACAGGTATTAATGGCAGTGATAGCTCAGGTGAGTGTGCACACAGGTATTAATGGCAGTGATAGCTCAGGTGAGTGTGCACACAGGTATTAATGGCAGTGATAGGTCAGGTGAGTGTGCACACAGGTATTAATGGCAGTGATAGGTCAGGTGAGTGTGCACACAGGTATTAATGGCAGTGATAGCTCAGGTGAGTGTGCACACAGGTATTATAGACAGTTACTCCTGTGCTCATTGTACCTTAAAGCCCATGATGAAGATGCTGAGGGTGTCCAGTACAGTCAGACACACTTCAGTGGCGATGTTGCCCTCCAGCAGGGACTGGTTCAGCACGTCAGCATCGGAGTGGGAATAGGCTGCAACAGACAGGACACACAGCTGTTAGCACACGCCTACTCCACTCCATACCCGCACCAATCACATGCTCACATTTCACACAGCTGCACCAATCACACGCTCAGACTTCACAAACCTACACCAATCACACACTCACATTTCATGCACCTGCACCAATCACATGCTCACATTTCTGCACACCAGCACCAATCACACGCTCACATTTCTGTTCACCTGCACCAATCACAGGCTCACACTTACACACACCTGCACCAATCACATGCTCAAACTTCACACACCTGCACCAATCACACGCACATACTTCACACACACACACACCTGCACCAATCACACCTGAGCAAAAGGGCTACAGGCCATGGCCAGTCTGGCAGCCAGATATCAGGCACAATGCAGGGGCAGCCATATTCAATAGCAACATAGCAAAAGGGACAACCAGTAAATAAGAGAAAGCTCACACTGCACTTAAAATAAATATATATGGAGAAATATTTAAAACATTTAAGATGTGGCAAATGCAGTGAAATGGAGTATAGTCAGTAATGGAGGAGGACAGGGTTCAGAGGATGGGGATGAGTGGGTGTTTTTGGAGGAGAACATGCCCAGCTGAATCTTCATGCACTTTCCAATGAATGCCATTTAACTTTAACGAGCTGATAACAGCTTGCAAGCTGGCTGCCAACCTGGTACATTCTTACCATGGTCTACAGAAATTCCAAGAACACTTGAAACCTTTCTCACACTGGAAACACAGAGGAAACCATTTTATTAAAGGTGAATTAACTTCAGCCTGACCTCTATAAGCCCTCAAAAATGTTCTTATTTTCAGTGAAATACAAACCAGCAGATAGCTCAGCAGCCTCTATGACCATTGTAGTCATGTTGTGCAGTTGTGGTCCCGGTCACTTGGTAAACGTGTGACGACCTTCCAAGTTGCCACACGCACATACACACACACACACACACACAGATACACATGCACACGCACACACACACGGCCCTGCTCACACAGGGAGCTGTGCCAACAATAGTGTATGTGGGCAGGGCTGGGCATGTGTGAGGTCAGCCTGATGCTGATGATGATGATGATCAGGAAAGGAGGTGCCCAGAGAGGAAAGAGGAACATGGGATAGAGGAGGAGCAGGAAGTAGCTGCATTTACTGTGGCTAAAGGTGTAAGAGTTATCCAGTGGGATAGAGCGGGGCACTTACTGTGGCTAAAGGTGTAAGAGTTATCCAGTGGGATAGGGGGGGGGAATTACTGTGGCTAAAGGTGTAAGAGTTATCCAGTGGGATAGGGCGGGGCACTTACTGTGGCTAAAGGTGTAAGAGTTATCCAGTGGGATAGGGGGGGGGAATTACTGTGGCTAAAGGTGTAAGAGTTATCCAGTGGGATAGGGCGGGGCACTTACTGTGGCTAAAGGTGTAAGAGTTATCCAGTGGGATAGGGCAGGGCAGGTTAGGGTGGGGCACTTACTGTGGCTAAAGGTGTAAGAGTTATCCAGGCTGCTGAGCTGCTGTAGGCGGGCATGCGTCATTCCCGCCCTGCTGCGAGACACAGGCAGCGTCTGAGACTTGCGCTCGTGCACGCTGGGCCCCGCCCCCTCCTGGTGCCTGACGCAGGAACAGAGCAAAGGGGGGCGGGGTTAGTACGGGTACGGTAAAGGGCAGGTAATGTCGCTTAGCACCTTCACCTTAATGATGAGAGAGAGAAGCTCAACACACTCACTATCTACACAAAGTTCCTCTGAAGGAGTGTAACAATGAATGCACACATAAATAAGGTCATGCAGAAACACCTTGAACTAGGCTAAGAGTAGTTTCTTTACCATTATTATACACAGCTGCATGTTGCATTGGTCATAAGCTGTAATACACTGTCATGAGAGGTTACGAGAGGTGTTACTTCACACTTTGGTTTTTATGGCCCAAGGAAAGTGTTACCAGGTACATGAATATTTTATCATTGATTCCACATCTTCCCCACTATAGGAGCCGTATGACCTCACTGTCTGATATAAGGGTGTTAAAGCAGGGTGTAGTGCACCATGCAGAATTACACACATGCAGATGCAGCGTAAGTTAGCGGTAGCGGAGTCTCAGCTGTACTGACGGACTGACTGATGGACAGACAGACTCACTGTTATCCCAGAGGAGGACATATGCTGTGTTGTGCTGTGTTGTGTTACAAAGTGGCCAAGCAGGACACAGAGGAGATATTGCATGCATTCAGTGAGGGCGAGGGCAAAGGCGAAGAATCCCCCCCAAGTCTTACCCAATCAGGAGAGGGCAGGAACCATGTGATTTATTATGTTAATTTTGAAAGCATTTAAGCACAAACAGAGAGAGTGATGGTGGGTTAGAGAGTGAAGAGACCCACGGCCCATTGTACCAGAGAGAGAGTGCGTGTGTGCATGTGTGTGCACGTGTGTGCATGTGCATGTGCATGTGTGTGTACTGCATGTGAGTGTGTATGTGTGCCTGTGTGTGTTTGTGCACGTGTGTGTGTTACCCTACAACAGCATAGAGTTCACATGTTACATTTCTATGGAGAGCAACATCAGCACTCACACAGAACATTGCTGGAAGAAGAATAATGTAAAAAAAAAAATGGTGCAGTTCACTAATTTGGGCTACTCCATTACTTTTTATTTCTGTAAGTTCCTGGGACCACTATGCATGTCAATTTATATTTAATATGAAATGAATTTTTAAATACATTTTGGGTCAGAAGAATTCACAAAATGCACAACAATTGCAAGGCAATTTTCATGAGGAACAACAATAAAAATATTTTCCAAATATGGTAAATATGTGTAAAAGAACGCATAAGTAAATATACATTTAAGCACTGTACAAGTCTTATAATATTTCTGGGTATTAGTAAATAGTTTCAAACATTTTGTTACAGTGAAACTATTTGTTCTTTGATTTCAAAGAGTGCTACTATAATTGCATGTAATGTTTCATTGACATTTTGAACAATATTATTGCAGTATACATATGTGGGAGTCACTTATAAGTATTTCCAAGTCACCGCATCTTCTGAAAGCTACTTAAGGTGACATTTCTCTACTTTCTTATTGATTTTTTTTGTTTCTCTGAAGCAATTGATGTAAGTCTGGCTTTACACAACTCAATATTTAAGTAAATCAATGGCTTTTCGTGCACAGCTAGACATTTTACTGAAGCAACTGAGGCAGTGCCACAGCGCTGAATCAAAGTATTTCATATTGTGTTGTACTCTGTGAAATTTAACACATTTCAATTGGACTTCCAAGGGACTGACAGCATCAGAAAGAGTTTAAAAGTTACCTGGCAATGTAGCGCTTCCCCATGTACCTGAACTGGTGGAGACACACCCTGCAGGAACACAAAGAAGACCAGAAACAAGTCCTTCTTAAATTTTGGGTATACTGTATAGGGGTCTGGATCAAAGGTCACTTTAAAATTGTGCATGTTGCCATCCATGCTGCCACATTTTTACTCTTTTTTTAGTAGCAATGGCTAAAAACTGTAGGCTGCTAAGCTAATGGCTTATGGCTAATTGCTAAGGCCCAAAAGCAGAGGCCACTCTGGATTAAGCTCCCAGTCCTAATTGTTGGAAATGCCCGATGCCTCTGGTGATGTCAGTGGGAGAATGTCACCTGGAAGAGGGGACTTACTCTATAAGTGTGAAGAAATCCATCAGCTCTGCAGAGCTGGCCTTGTTCCAGTAGGTGAACAAAGCATCTGTGGGGAAAAAAGGAAGTTAGAAAGATAGAGGCACACCCTTCTGACAAATCAGATGTAGCTAAATGGATTTTCATTGAACCTAGAAGCATTTCTGAAAGGAAATTCAATATAAACATTTAAGTGCTGTGTGGTCTGGGTGAAGCTAATGAGGAGGTTTGAGGTGATGAGGTGGTGTGGAGTGATGAGATGGTGTGGGGTGATGAGGGGGTGTGGAGTGATGAGGAGGTGTGAAGTGATGAGGGAGTGTGAAGTGATGAGCTGGTGTGGGGTGATGAGGAGGTGTGGAGTGATGAGGTGGGTGTGGGGTGATGTGGGGTAATGTGTGGTGGGGGCAGTGTGGGGTCATGAGGTGGTGCGGTGTGGTGTGAGGTGGTTTGAGGTGGAGGGTGATGAGGTGGTGGGTGGTGTTGGGTGATGAGATGGTGTGTGGTGATGAGGTGGTGGGCAGTATGTGGTGATGCGGTGGTGTTGGGTGATGAGGTGGCAGTGGCAGCCTACCTTCAGACATGCTCTTGAGCACGTGCAGGAAGCACATGAGCAGGCTCTTGACCTCGGCCTGCTCCAGCCTGTCACAGCGCAGGATGCTGCTCCCCAGGGCTGAGGTAGGCTGGTTCTGGGGGGGGAGGTCAGAATCAGGGCATAACAGAGAGAAAGGAACTCCCCACACCAAACACACACACCTGCAGGGAGAGCTCCCCTGAAACAAAGCTGATCTCACTCAATAATAATAATAATTATTATTATCATTATTATTATTATAATAAAAATATTATTTTTTAGGCTAAATTGATTGGAATACCAGGAACCCCATTTCTCGTGACATACAGGTTCATAGACAAGGCCTTTCTGTGTGGAGTTTGCACGCTCTCCTATGTCTGCCGGGTACTGCGGTCTCCTCCAATGAAACACTCGCAGTAGGGTAAGTGGAGATTTATATATTGCTTTGACACAGGACACTGAGAGCACAAAGCACTTAGATATTACTCTCTAATGAATGTCTCTCGGCCTCCTGCTGTAGTCAGGCGATATTGCTGGGTCGCTCAAATGAGTCTAAATCACTCCGAGTTTATCTCTCTCTAATCAATCATTGACAGGATGCACCACACTTGTGCAACTGTGTGTCCATTTGGACCCTGGTCAAACAAGAGCCTGAAGTGCTCACACAAACAGCATAAGGTAGATAGAGGTAAATATAACATGTAAATGAACATCTTTTCCATTGTAGTCAGAACTAAAGTATACACAAACCCACCAAGCCTGCACATTGTGAGCTAGCAGGCTAGCAGGCCTATGCTTTCCAGGACAGACACAAGACGCCAAGAGAGAGTAGGAACTGTCAGGGTACGTTGCGTCTTTAAGGAAAATCAGATCGTACTCCACACAAGCCAAACTGAAACAGAAAAGCACAGCCAAACTCCAACAGCTGTGGCTCTGAGTAACTCAAGACGAGCAGCCGGAGATTGGCATCGCTTTACACTCTGCAGTCCATCCTCAGTGGAAATCTCTCATGTGTGACCCAAGTTCAATTCACAAAGTGCATAATGAGCAGGTACTCAAACACTAATTTACACTACTTATTTAAATTCATCCAGTAATCATACTTGATGTTTGAATCAAAAACGGAATCTGTTATGCATCTTAATGATACTCATAACTGGGTTACACACTTCAGGTTTTCACACAGTTTGAGTTTCCACTAGTCTAAATGGCTAAAGGCTCCAGCTGCATGTGTCAAACACAATACAGTGCAGAAGCTAGAGCTTTGTGAAGTGAAACTACAAGAAAAAAAACAAAAACACAGTGAGGGTGTCGTTGTTTTAACATCTCTCTTCAGCAGTACTTTAAGGCCAGACACTAAATCTAAAAACTGATTGTAATGTCTGCTTTGTGTTAAATGGAGGAAATCATGGATGTATTTACCCAAGACACCCCCAGAATGAGCTGAGTGAGAGAGCGAGAAAGAGAGAGAGGGCTGGAGGAGCTGCTGAGGTGAGGGGCATGGTCCAGGTATAGGTATGCCTCCTGAGGTTAGCACGGGCGTGAACATGCTACCCTTCTCACAGTGAGCAGCAGCAAGCCCATGAAGCCAGACGTACTGTTTCATGGTGGCGCCAGCCAATCACAGGCCCCGCAGAGACAATGGAACCTCAGCACAGTCAATCGCACAGGCCCTCTCCCAGACCGTGGGTACGGGGGCAGAGAGGGGACAGAAAGCATGTTGCTGTACTTGCAGCGCCAGGCTGGCGGGCACGGCGTTCCCTGGCAGAGCGGGCACCGTGAGCAGGGAGAAGTCCACGGTCATGTGCTTGGGGTGGGTGGAGGGCGCCGAGTCTTCCGTTTGGGAAAAGAAGCAAAGCACGTTGGCCGAGTGCCTCCGGGCAAACCTGGCTCTCTGGGGGTGGTGGTGAGGAGAGGCCGGAGCAGGGCGGGGTTAGTGGTGCAGGGAAAGGGTTAGAGGAGGTGGGCTCAGGGATACAGCCACACGGGCAGGACAAGAACACGCACCTCTGGCGTTCAACACACACCGGCTTAGTGGAGCAGTGCTAGTACGAGAACGGCCTTGGGTTGTCATGGTGCATTTTCATTAGTTTATTAGCCACACACCTCCCCTTGTAATAGCAGTGAAATCCAATGTGTTTACATTTTAGTTCTTGGAAAACCTGAAAAGTTGCTGTAATGATCAACAAGTAAACACGTACATAGATAAGCAAGTAAGTAAGTAAATACATATATAAAGGGAAATGACATCACAGCTGCTGACATCACAGCCTCTTTATCCAAATGGTCTCCTGTGTGATGCTTTCATATGGCACAGAACACTGGAAATTGTAGAACCCTGCCCTCCAAAGCCAGTTCTGGTCTGAGTGAAGCAGGTCAATGGGAGTGCAGGGGTCAGAGGTCAGAGGCAGGGCAGAGGTCAGGGGTCAGGGTTCAGAGGCAGGGCAGAGGTCAGGGTTCAGGGGTCAGAGGCAGTACCTTCTCCAGGGAGCAGGCCTTTTCGCTGCTCCTCTCGGGGAGGCTGTTCCCGGAGTCAGTGCTGATGAGGGAGCCGCGGGAGTCGGTGTGGCGCACAGAGTTAATGTTGGGAGTGGAGGAGGCGTGAGGAGAGGCTGCAGGAGGGACGCAGTGTGAGGCCGTGATGAACAAACACACACATACACACGCATGCACACGCACACACACACACACCCTTACACGTACACACACATAAACACACACAAACTAAAAAACACCCTTACACACAGACTCTCACAGGCTAACACACAGACATCTGCTGTGATACATATGATACACACATTCACTAAAACATATTTACATTAATTTAAAGCAGCTAAAGGAGTTAGCATTTCTCACACACCTGTGCCAGAGATCACTCCAAACAAGTCCTTATGCAGGCTGCTGTTCTCCAGGCTGCCCCCTGCTTTCTGTGGGGTCACCAGGGAGCCGGATAGGATAGAGTCCTCTCTCCCATTCTGAGCCCGAGAAGAGAAAAACCATGAGCTTCATGCTTTGCAGCTGTATTTCCACACATGACCACTAGGGGTCAGCCTAACACTGTAGGAATGATCCAGAACAGGAATAATTGTATATATGGCCACTAGGGTTCAGGCTTACATTGTTGGACAAGCTGATGGGGAAAGGGGAGACTTCCCTCACGTTGAGCCGATGGACGTTCTCCTGCAGCAGGCCAAACAGAGGCAGGTAGAGAGTGGCCAGCCTGGCCTGCTGGCTCTGGGAAACGACAAAACACCACAGCAAAATCCACTAATTAACATCCCTCCACTCATTAATGCACACCATTACTACTGCAGTATATCTCACAAGCAATACGTGATCTCATTCATACATCCCACAATTAACAGGCTGTCAATAAAATATCCCGCTGGTAATACAGTGTCCAACTGTTACAATAAGAGTATCTTGCGGCACATGCCTGCCCACTTGCAGTGCTGCATGTCAGTATTGGGGTGCTGTGTCTGTCAGTATAGGGCCACTATGAATACAGTATAATGGGGCGCTGTGTAAATTAAAAGTTGCTGTTTGTTACAGTTCTGGGAGTTGTGCGTTAGTATTGAGGGTCTCTGCCTGCTACATGCAAGTACTGGAGGTCGTGTGAGAGTATTAGAGTGCTGTGTGTGAATATGGGGGGTGGTGTGTGTAAGTATGGGGTGGTGTGTGAGTATGGGGTGGTATTTGTGAGTTTGGGGTGGTGTGTGTGAGTACGGACTGCTGTGTGTGAGTTTGGGGTGGTGTGTGTGAGTATGGGGTGGTGTGTGCGAGTATGGAGTGCTGTGTGTGAGTTTGGGGTGGTGTGTGTGAGTATGGGGTGGTGTGTGTGAGTATGGAGTGCTGTGTGTGAGTTTGGGGTGGTGTGTGTGTATGGGGTGCTGTGTGTGAGTATGGGGTGGTGTGTGTGAGTATGGAGTGCTGTGTGTGAGTTTGGGGTGGTGTGTTTGAGTATGGGGTGGTGTGTGTGAGTTTGGGGTGGTGTGTTTGAGTATGGCGTGGTGTGTGTGAGTTTGGGGTGCTGTGTGTGAGTATGGAGTGCTGTGTGTGAGTTTGGGGTGGTGTGTTTGAGTATGGGGTGGTGTGTGTGTATGGGGTGGTGTGTGTGAGTTTGGGGTGGTGTGTTTGAGTACGGGGTGGTGTGTGTGAGTTTGGGGTGATGTGTTTGAGTATGGGGTGGTGTGTTTGAGTTTGGGGTGGTGTGTGAGTTTGGGGTGGTGTGTTTGAGTATGGGGTGGTGTGTGTGAGTTTGGGGTGGTGTGTTTGAGTATGGGGTGGTGTGTGTGAGTATGGAGTGCTGTGTGTGAGTTTGGGGTGGTGTGTGTGAGTTTGGGGTGCTGAGTGACGGCACGGTGGCTGTACCTTGGAGGCGTATCGGTCGTCGAAGGTGTGCTTAATCATCAGGTTCTTCAGCACCTGGATGGCGATCTGCCGGATCTCCCGGAACTCCTGCAGGGCCCCGCCCACTTCTCTCAGCAGAAGCCCAACCAGGAAGTGGTTCTTACAGAAGTCATCTGTCAGCGAGTAGTCTAACTGCAGATCTGAGAGAGAGAGAGAGAAACAAAGTGACACACCCTTCTGACAAATCAGATTTAATAAAGTGGAGAGAGATGAGCGAGGGGCCCGCCGGTCCCTACCGCCCCTCCTCAGCGTGCACTGCCCATTACACACGACTCCACTTTTATTGTTTCAAACTCACACTGTCATCACCAATTCAAGGCCAGATCTGTTCTGGACTTTTGTCCTATACCACTGGTGTACTCATTACTACTGTCATTACTCAATGGTTGTAAGTTATTATAGTACTTCACTCTTTTTTCAAGAATTACTCAATGGTCTTAGGACGCTATCGCAGTACTCCACTGCTGTGCTCTAATCTACCATTACAATATGACCATACTGTACTATACCACTACTCCACTGCTAGGTCTTCAAGAACGTGTAGAGTTGGCTTTGATCCAGACGCTTTTCAAATTGCTGAATCATTTCCTATTAAAAGCCATCTTCAGAATTCTTTAATTAATCTGAGATTAACATGCAATATCTGTTCCCATTGGATCACTGGAAAGGTACAAAGCTCTAAAACTCGTTAGGAACACTTGAGTGAACAGTAGGCTGACCTGCAAATCTAAACATGTGACTCCTACAGTAAGTCAACATTTGGCTTTGGAAAATGAACAGGCCCAATCTTCCGTAAAAGGCTGTCTTAGAGCCCTTTCAGGTGTTCAGGTCCTTATTTTAAATATAAACTTTAAGACCAGGTATCTTTCTGTGTGCTTGTGTAGATCTTTTAGCCTCTGTCCTGGTCTTGTGAGGGCCACCATTGCAGTTTCCATTCTAAAGGCTGGTAAAGTGAGTCTTCCGGATCTGTACCAGATAATGTGTGCTATTGTCGAAACAGCACTGATATGCAGTCAAAATCAGTAAAGAATTTGCTTTAATCTGTGTTTAATCATCTAAAATGATTAGGCAGAGAGATTAACGGCACACAAGTGCACTCATTGTCTGGTATGGGGTTACAGTACAGCCAAATCCACAAGGCAGACAAAACAGAATTTAAACCCAATTCCGATTAGGCGATGGCTGGAATGAGCTTTTGATGAATGATTGTGACATGTGATCTAAACAGTGTAAAATGTAGCACAAAGGAACAAAAAAAATGTAAAAACTAAAATAAGCAACAGAAACTACTCACTCAGACACAGCGAGCGTAAGGCAAGCACTAAATAAGCAGGCTAGTACTGCGGCACACGGTATTTGGTGCAAGTAAAACACAAATCCAATCACAGCAATCACTCAGAAAAAAAGCCCTCTGAAATAACATGGGTAGCCACACAAACCGTCCACCTCGTATGGGCTGTAATTGGTCTGAGCTCACATTGTAAACGTGAACAACGCCTCTGAGAAAACATTTTCTTTCACTCGCATTGTTTGGTACGAAAGATTGGGGGTACTGCTCACTCCGGGAGGATTACTGTCACATGATTATTAGTCTGCTAACAGTGCATTTGACTGGCAGGATGAAAATATATTTACTCATTTTAATTTGTGCTTTTCCTCAAAAATGAATAATTTAATCTCGCTGAGAGCAGGATCTCCAGCACAGTTCAGACCTTCTTCCCCCATAACGGACCTGGCGTATGTCTCACACACACACACACACACACACACACTCACCTTGCTCACTCACACACACACACACACACACACACACACACACACAGGAAATAAGGACTAAGTTAATTATGTTCAAATAATTATATCCTTTATAGATATCCATAATTAGGTCCCTGAGTATGACCTCACAGGAGAATTAGCCAATTACAATCCACGTTGATGGAAACCAATTAAATCATTTAAGATTTAGTAATGAGTGAGTGTGACAGATTAGTCATTCCACACCAGATACAAAATGACAGAGGATTGAGTAATTGAATTAGGAGGGCAAATCCATTCATTCCTTGCGGTATCCAAGAGGAGAAGCCAAATCGAGACGTCTCAGGACAGTAAACGCAAGCAGCACGCCTCACACCTACCTACTGGACCGTCATGTGACTCCACGCTGGGAGACAGAAAAGCTAATTCACCAGGAAAGAAAAGGGGAACAACAAAATACAAACAAATAAAAAACAAACAAAAAAGTGCCAGTCAAAAGAGCAGTAGCTGAAAATATAGAATATTAATGCACAGAAACACCTGCAGTCCAGTATCTGCACATGAGAGAGCATGTAGATGAGCTACAGTATACACATGCACTCTGAGTAGAGAGACTGCAGAGGCGACTCATAACAGCTACAATCGGTGTAACACAGGACATGTTGCTATGACAATACCCATAGAGTCTCAGGGTATCTAGATAATAGTGATATCTGCAGGTTAAAGCAACTGACATGTTACTGTGGCAATGCCTACAGGCTGAATCCCAGGGCATGTTGCTATGGTAACATCTGTAGTTCGAAGCACAGGGCATGTTGCTATGGAAATATCTACAGTTTGAAGCACAGAACATGTTGCTATGGTAATGTCCTTTAACCAAGGGAGGGTTATCCTCAAAAGAGGCCAAATTCCAGTATCGCCTTCACACATGTGGGGGTAGAATAGCTCATTTAAATCTTCTGGGTGTGTTCTGGCACCACAGTTTAGAATCAAGTGGGAGGAGCTCAAGCAGAGTGACAGGTAATACCGTGGATCAAAAAAACACCCTCCACGGACCAGTGCTGTTCACCCCTGCCACACCCTCCTACACCCTGACCCCAGTCAGCTCAGACGACTGTTTGCTCAGACGTTACTGGAGTACCTGACAGCGCTTCTGCCCATCGTCAGGGTGCTCTACAGCGCGTTTAATCATTGATGGGGTTACCTGAACTGAACTGCTGATGCGGAGCAGGAGACGTAACCTGCTGTGTGGTCACTCAATAACGGCAGCGAATGAAGGAGCGTGTGGGAGGTGCACAGGTGAGAGGGAGAGGGTTCTTTACCTTGAAACCTCTGTATTCTCCCCTTCCCGAAAGGCATGGGCAGGTTCAGAGGGATGTAGTGTTCGTGGTTACACACCACGCGCAGGAACTCAAACTTTAACTCGTACAGAGTCTGAAAGAGAGGGAGAGAACGTGGGGGCTCCATCAGGGCACTGATATACACTCTGCCCATGTCAATTACATTCTCACACACCACACGCTTCAAGAATTTCTGCAGCTGAATACTGATGCTGTTCTGTGGAAGTGACTTCAAGGGTATGACATTAAAACTACAGAGCAACTACGTCAGATATAGGATGTTCCATTGTTCATGAGATCACCAATAAATTCTATTGTGTCTCACTTTTATAGATAATGAGCGGTTGAGCATAACTGTGAAGTAATTTCGCTCTTTTAATAATGTAGATTCCTTATTGTTTGAAACTTCCAGAGCTTATAGTATGGCAAATACTACCTGACTGATTGACTAGAGAATAATGCTGAATAATACTGAATATACAGTATGACTGGTAAATTAATTAATATGAAATCTGCAGCCAAACTACCTTGGAGTCTCCTGGCAGGAAGCAGTTGACGTAGTTGTTGATCTGCTTAAAGACAAAGCCTCTGTCCATGAAGGTGAAACAGCGCTGTGGGAAAGCAGAGCAAATTAGGATAAATTAAAGCAGGCAAACTGGATTAAGGCAGGTAAAAAGGATGAAACCAGGTAAACTATATTAAGGCAGATAAACTGGATTAAGACAGGTAATCTACATTAAACCAGGTAAAATAGACTAGAACAGGACAACTAGATTAAGCCAGGTAAACAGAATTAAAACAGGTAAACTATATTAAGACAGGTAAACTGGATTAACACAAACTATATGAAGACAGGTAAACTGGATTAACACAGGTGTAAACTAAATTAAAGCCCAACCTTGATGAAGACGGCGAGGCTATGGTTGGCATTGCGGGCAGCGTCCAGGTTGCCCTTGTACTTCTGGGTGATGTGTGGCATCAGCATGGTAACCAGCGTCTCCACTGTGTGATGGAACGAGGCTGAGAAACGCTGGTTTCTGGGCAGCTGACAGACGGGGCTCCAGTTAACTTTCAGAAAATGCCAGATCCTTATCTCTGACAGCGTACTTAAGAGAGACGATCTGAGATAGTGAGAGCAACACAGCTGTCACTGAGTTCAGCTACTGATTACACTACTGTGGGCTATGGTTCACATTATTAACATGACATAAAGTGTGTTGGGTATTACAGTATTACAGCACAATAAATTGTGAAGACGCAGTAAAATGTATGACTTACCCTGACCTTGGAGCTCTCTATTAGGTACTGGGCCATGGACTTCACTAGAGCCTCAAAGAAATACCAGGAGTACTGAAAAACACACAGAAGAATTAAAACACACACACACACCCACACACCCACACACACACACACACACACACACGTTAACTGGTCAAATCTGGCACCACTCACAGAGGTACATACTGCAATGCAATGCAGTTATGCATTATGTTCATAACATAATGTTCACCTTGCAACAATCCCATACATAAATTCCGCATAGAATGCTGTTTCTCTCATACAGAACTCCCACCAAAGCACGAAAGAAGAATTTTGTTCTGAATACTGATGAAATATAATGTTTATTTTAAAATCGTCAGTAAGCTGCTGGAATTTTAACTGCTGTCTAACAGGGCTTAAAGTATATCAAACAGAGCTGTCTGAGGCCCGGGGAGCAGGCGCTAGCGTGCTTTAGCAGGGCAGTGTGCCGTGGGAACCGGGCGGGGCGTCGCTGTACCTTGAGCAGCTTGTTGCTGGTGAGGAAGTCCGTGGAGGGCTTGAGGATGGTGGTCATGGCTTTGGCAAGCTCCTCGTGCACTGTCCTGACGCTGGAGGCTGAGTATGGCTCTGTCTTAAACACGTACTGCAGGGAAGGAGCGCAGGAACACACACACACACACACACACACACACACACACGCACACACACGCGCACAGGCACACACAGGCACACACACACGCACACGGGAGATGTGTTTTAAAAACTGACGGTAGTGATGGGGTAGTATGGGACGGGCTGGGGTGCAGTGGGGAGAATGCAGGGGGGAGAATGCAGCACTGCGCAGCTGCGACTGCGCTGCTTACCTTCATGTACGAGCGCAGGCAGTGCTCCAGGCCCTCCTCGTGGCACAGGGAGACCATGTGGATCATGACCCTGCAAGGGAAGGAGAGTGACCGGGGTCAGGGGTCAGAGGTCACAGGTGTGAGACAGGAGAGTGAATCACAGATTGTCTATAACCCAAACAGACTGTGGGAAAGGGTTTGGGAGGGTTGGGGTAGGGGGGCAGCTCACTTGGTGACGTTGACAGCTATGTCCTCATGGGTGGCGCTGGCGTCCTCATAGGTGGAGCTGGTCAGAATGCAGAACAGCTGGTTGAGGATGGAGGGCAGGAAGTTGATCATCACATGACTCTCCATGGCATGCAGACTCTGTGGAGGGGGGGAGGGGGGGCAAAAGTAAGTAGTCTCATTTATTGACTGATCTATTCACCTCCTTTTACTCCCCCATCTGACTGCGCCTCCTGCTTCACCTTCAGGAACTTGACCAGCTCCCCCCCGGCCCCCTCCTCTGCAGGCTCCACGCTCTGGCAGTGGTGGAAGAAATTGTGCAGATGCTGGTCCTGAGGGAAGGGGGGAAA
Organism: Anguilla pacifica; assembly: GCA_039654925.1. NCBI lineage: Eukaryota > Metazoa > Chordata > Actinopteri > Anguilliformes > Anguillidae > Anguilla > Anguilla pacifica. Next base: position 12,738,410 of record CM077298.1, read on the forward strand.
AAAGGCAGATTTTTCATTCATTTTCTATTTCTGTTGCTTTTGTAGTCTTTAATCCAGGGTGCTTATATGGCTAATGCTTTACACAAAGCTGGGTATATACTGAAGGGGCTCTCGTTAAATGTTAAATTATTATATTAATGTCCCACGCAATATTACATCCAAGTACTCAAAACCCTGGCCTGATAACTGAGTGCTGCTTGACTGCCTCGACTCTCTGAACATTTAATGGTGTCTCATCTCCCACCAGACATAAAGCAGTCTAATCTGAAAAAGGTATTGGGTACATTATGCTATACCTCAGAATTCCTGCCCTACCCTGGGGGTGTATTATGAGGATAACCAAGCATTTTGCCAAAAGTTTCAGCTGCCATTGACGGTCGGAGAAAACATTTTTCTTCACGACAAGAGCCATCCTCTATACAGACACCCCAAAAACCCCTCTAGCATACCAGCACTCTAAAAATGGCACATAGCCTTATTATACTACATCTCCGGTGCCCGTAATGTTAATGTGACCACACTGCTAATTATACCAGCTCTGATAACGCAGCGATACCGGACCAAACCCAAACTAAAACAGGTGCACAGTATGGGACGCGTTCGTCAGTCCCAGAGGTATCACTCACCTGAGTGTAGACAGTGGAGACCAGGTGAGTGGACACCTTGAACAAAGGTTTCCCCCCGTCTACCCACTTCAATTCAGCACCCGCATGCTGTCATCGACAAGGAAGCACACCAGTAAATAAACATCTAATGCTGCACCTATCTTCAGCAGCAAATAGATACCACAATGCCAATGGACAAACTCATGTTATAGAAGGACTTGTATCACTCCACAACGGATTGACATGCATTTGACTCATGCATTTGTCAGACTTGATTTAAACTTGTCCAAATGTCCAAATGACTTCTGCTACATATTCTGATCTCTGCCCATTGAAATAAAGATTCAGAAAGTCCCCATGTAATCGTCACTCAATAAATAAGGTTCATCTGTCTGATCTTTCTGCACAAAATTAGTCAGCAGATAAACAGCAGCTGTGCTCACAGTTACAGGACGTTAGCTGATAAGCTAATGACCTTTGAGTGACCCTGAGAGGCAAACCAGGCAATGACCACAGGGCCGACTCGAAGAACGCGTGTGCACACCATTGCGCACCATTGCACACCTGTACACTCCTGTACACACACACACACCGACACAGGGACACACACACACACACACACACGCACACACACACACACGCACACAAGCCCCCCCCGGCCCCTCCACAGGTGATCGTTACCTTGCCAACGCCTTCCTGGGAGCTCAGGTACCCAGCAGGCAGGTTGGCTGACACGGGGACCTGCTGCTCGCTCACGATCACCCTGCCGTCCTTCAGTAAGGGGAGCCAGGCGTACCCCACTGCACACGGGGGCACAGGACAGTCATTTATCTGTTTTCATCAACAATCTCTTCAATTTGCCCAATTGTATAAGATATTTAGCCAAATGTGTGTGTGATTCAGTTGGTTATTATCAGACACAACATTCTACCTGAAGGATAAATTGCCTACAATGGATAAGAAAATGCAACTTCGTTTTTGTTTTTTTATTTGCTTGCACATGAATGCTGGTTAAATGAACATGACACATAAATAAGCACGGCATCTGCTATTATTTCAGCATGTGAATATGCATGAATGAACTTATTCACCCAGCCGTTTCCAAAGTATTTATTACCAACAAATTACAATAACATAGATAATATGAAGCGACAAATTTGTTACACTAATCTGCAGAAATATTTTTGAATTAGCCTATATGAATTATTGCTCTTTAAGCTCAGACAACAGACACATTGGGAATATAGAATTATAGTGCATTGTTATGTACATGTATATTATGAGATGTTAACTCTGATCTAATTTTGCTGATTACATATTAACTGCTATGTCACGTAAGCGCTTGTATACTGTGCATGAAACTACTCGTAGCCTATTTGAAACTTACAAGCTATTTTTCAACTTTAAATGGACTGACCCTGTGTAAGATCTGTGATTGGCTATGGGACTACTTGTTAAAAATAACACTTATGACGGGGCTATTTCATCAATAGTCAACGTCCACTTTGATGACGGAGATGCAGATAAGCTGTCCCAATGAGTGAAAAGCACTGGGACACACCCATGAAGTGACGTGCCAACGGAAGACACAGGAAGTGACATATGGGAAGTGAGGCTGGTGGCCTACCCTGGGTCTCCACCTGCTCCTTCCTCTTGGTGCTGGCCTTGCTGCTGGTGTCACAGCTCACGTGGTAGAAGGAGAAGAGCAGGTGGTGCTTCTCATGAAGCTGGATGGGGAGCTCGATCTTCACCTGAGAGACGAGTCACAGACAATCAGATACAAACACCTCAGCCTTTCAACATACACAGAGCTGCTAACAATACAAACACACACACACGCACACACTCGTGCCTGTACTCACACACACAGCTGCTAACAAGCTTAACGTACCTGTGCAGCAACTGCAACAGCACACATAGCCACTAATGATCCAAGACACAGGTAAACACATTTGCTTAGATATAATTGTGGCTTCTAGTCCAGTCACTCTTGCATACATGTTTCTCTGACTCACTGTCTTCCTAACATACATAAACAGTTTCCCTAATTCAACCCTAAAACACTGGCACAATGACTGGGCTTTCAGGCATACGGGTGACCTCAACACAGGAGTCACTCACACTCCAATAAACATTCTGTTGTTCTCCAAATAACAAATCTGCAGTAAAGGACAAAGAACAAATCTGAATCTTCATTTCAACACCCACTCTGTTCATACATTTCCACTTCATACCCCAGCTGGGTCAAGGAGGACAGGTGGCTGTTGCAACAGGCAAAAGTGTCCTCCTTAGTGTGAAACAGAGGTTCAGCTTAAACATGGTTCCACTCACCTCATCATAAAACTCTGGGTTCTGTTGGTGGTGCAGTACCGTAGCAAAGGCGTTTTTGGCAAACAGGGGTCCCCCGGGACGGCCATATATACACTGCAGTGACACAGTAACACAAAGGATTATTAAAAATTCAATAATAAGCAACAGTTTTTTAAATCCAATTTAGCATTCAGAACGTGTCTTGTAGTCCACAAAGCAGAAATGCCAAATTAGATAAAAAAAAGAAAATGTATTTTCTTTAATGACAACATTATACCACGCTCTGCCCTGTTCCTTCTGCAGAGGAGACAGCCAGGCCCAGGGACAGGTGACAGGTGACAGGTAGCAGGAGCTCACCTTGAGGGGCTGGGCCTCCTCCTCGTCCGAATCCCTGAACTCGATGCAAACGGCGATGTTCCTCGCCTGAGGAGAGAGAAGCAGCCCAGTCAGTCAGAGAAGCGACTTCTGAGAAGGGACTTCTGCTGAATTTACTGAGAAGACGTTTTTCTTTTCCAGCTGATTATTTTCACAACCTATACATTCTTTTCCTTTTTTTCCCCTGAAAGTGACCTGGTTGGCACAGAAACACAGCTCGGCAGCACAATATTTCATCTCCAGCCGTGGTGTAATAATCAAGACAAACTGGCGACTGGGAGCAATTTAGATCTACCAGATATAATTTACAGCTTACGGTGAGTCACATTCAGAATCTCTGCTGTGGCTGGAAAGTACTGTACACTCTGTAACACCCAAGGATTTTAAGATTTGCATTAAACTTTACGGTGATGCTTAAGGGTGATATGTGGATAGTATGTAGCATATCAGTCTAAAATACAGTCACCACCATCTCTACACCAAAAAATACTCTCTTAAACACTCTCAGGCCTATTACTGTGCACAAATGTTGGTTATATTTACTATAATCATATTTTACCCCTGTAAATATTCTTGCATACACGAGCTATGGTTCACAAATAAATTCTGAGATGCAGTGATTAAGTATAAGCACTGACATAATAAATAAATAGCTTGAATACCAAAAGTTTATGTGGGGTGGTAGGGCTGAATCTTCAAAATGAATCAAAAATAATTTCACCTAAAGTAAAAGAGCCAGCTCGTAATCAAGGTAAAATCGTACATCTTCTCTATGATATTGTCACTTATATAGTCAGAAAGATTACTCCAAATAAAACTACTCTCCCGAGACCCAACCAAGCCTGTAACTCCATTTTAAAAATCCTGCGCTGTTGTGCAAGCTGGCCGTGTGTGTGCTGGCCTGTGTGTGGTCCAGGTGGAATCCAGGTGTGTGGCCGTACCTTGGCGAATGCCTTCTGGCCGTCGTACTTCAGGCTCTTGGGGTACAGGTACAGGTGGTTGTTGTAAGTGGTGAAGGGCTGGGAGCACTTGGCAATGCAGGGGACGAACTCTTCCACCTCAAACAGGACGTTGCCCCGCCCGTTGGTCTCAAACTGCCGCACTGGGATGTAGGACGGCGTCACACAGTCTGCTCGGGGAGGGTGGGGTTGGTTGGGGGGGGGGGGGGTTAGAAATGAGAAGTGCAGTGAGATCCAAACTCCCTTTCACTGGAAGAGGAGAAGATGCTTTGTGGTTTTGCTGTGCATGTTGAATTCAGAGATTCTTACTCATCACGTCTGGTGCCACATTGTCGATGGTGACGTCCAGGTTTCCTAGGATTACAGGAAGCTTGGCCATCTTCTCTGGCCTGCAGAAGACAGCCAAATACACAACGCTGAAAGTCTGCCTTTAGCTGGGGGATCAAATTTAGGCCAAATTTCTGGATATGAAAACTATTTTAAAACATAGGACGCTATGCTTCACTCTGAAATATTTCAATGAAAGCATCATCAACCACTGACTGGTGAGCCTGAATTACCTAAAAAGATAATGCAGGATTAATTGGGTTGTATGGCCAATCTTTTCACATTTGATTTTCCAGAAGCACCAGTCTCCCAAATACAGGGATGTTTTTGGATAGTTGGTGCTTTCCTCTGTACGTGTTCATTGCAGTACTAATACACATGCAGAACTGGAGGACGTGAGGTGCAGTTCGCATCCTGTAACCTGGCTGCTCAGGACAGCCCCCAGTGCCTCGAGCGTTCACGAGTCAGACTGACTTTTTGAAATCCGCCAGCAGTTTGAACATGTCCTCGCTGGAGAGTTTCCCGCTGTCCTGCCTGTAGAGGGCGGAGAAGCGGGCCGACTTGTCCAGGATCCCCGACGCGTCTCTGAACAGGGGCCTGTGGGGAGACAGGGGGGTCAGACTGGGAGGAAAAGGCTAAACTCCAGCAGCGTTCCACTGTCCAGGGTCACTCAGAACAGGGCCTTCAGAGCGTTCCATCTGGCTTTTCCAATGTTCCGTCAGCCATCTTGGCTCATCTTTTTTTTCTAAAGGGTAAACATATCTGAATGCATCTTCTTTGGCAGGATAAAAATCATCCTCTTTGCCAAGTGTGAGGGACGTATACTGTTTGCACAGCCACAGGAAATCACTTTAAACTAGCCAGGAAAGGGAGACCACTGAAACCTGCACTCACACAATCCGCTAATATCAGGGCAGAGGACACACAACATCTATAACTGCTGTGCCACTCACTGTTCTGACCCGCACTTTATGGCCTGGTTACTCTAACGATCATAAATATACATTATAACCATAACTATGAACAACAAAGATAAATACAGTACTATAAATCATAAGAATACCACAAAAGCACTGACTTACCATTTGCTAGCAGCCAGTGGAAATTATTGCCAATTCAATACTCCTGTCAATCCATTCCTTTAAGCACTCTACAATCTCTGCACTACAGTTTAGCTCTGATAGGTCAGATGAATTTATTTCTGGATTGCAGAATAAATAAGGAATTCTGAAAGCGATCCCATCGATGTTGTGATCATTAGGAAAGGTCAAAGATGTCAAATATTCCATCTGTATGTAGACTGGCTGGCTCGTATCTACTTAGACTTACTGAGGGAAAATGTGCAAGATTCAGCTTCATTCTCCATTAGAGCAGCGCATGCATGATGTCACAGGACAGGTGAGTGACAGGTGATTAACCCTTACCTGGCTGCCCAGGCGAAGGGCATGCGGTACTGACCCAACCTGCTGCAGGCCAGCTTTGCATTCTTAAGAACCTTCTGAGCAGCCTGAGAGAGAGAGGGGGGGGGGGGAGGGAGAGAGAGAGAGAGAGGGGGGAGAGGGAGAGAGGGAGAGAGAGAGAGAGAGAGGAAGGAAAGGAGAGAGAGGGGGGAGACAGAGAGAGAGTCTCAATCATACATTCAAAATGATCACAGGGGAATCTCATACTTACATTTTACTGAAAATTCCAACATACACTACAACCGCCCGGCAGAATTAATGAAAAGAGTGCCTTTATGTTTGTGGACTCATTTAATTCTGGACTCATCTACATACATACACTCTCATGCAGAGTGACTATTCATTAATGCAGCAAAGCATTTATTGAAGCACTTCAGGTAATCTAGCTTGCACAAGGGAACACTATTAGTCTCCCAACAGTGATTTTATTCTACATCCACTCAAGAGGTTGATTACTTTACCAAAACAACACATTTCTCTTCCTTAACTGGGGGAGAGTTCACTGTTGGTGGAGTCTGTGTGAGTTAATGACTGGTCTAATGGTCCAATCAGAGCGAAGTACTGCAGTTTGGTGGAAACTGGTTTTGTGTGAGATACTGTTTAATAATTAGTGTAGCATGGAATACAGTTTAATTATTAGTGTAGTGCGGAATAAGGTTTAATCATTAGTGTAGTGTGGGATGCTGTTGAATCATTAGTGTAGTGTGAGATGCTGTTGAATCATTAGTGTAGTGTGAGATGCTATTGAATCACTAGTGTAGTGTGAGATGCTGTTGAAT